>JAYESA010000011.1:34851141-34973641 GCA_036927795.1 Iris macrosiphon
TGATGAATAGAAAAGGAATTGGATAGAAATTTGAGTAGAAAATGGTGTAGGAATAAAGAAATTTGGAAGAGAAAAAATTCTAGATCTAGATTTGGAATGACAAATGAGGAGAGAGAGAGTCTCTCTCCACCCTTATAGTGGCCGACCATAACCCCTCCTCCAATATACTATAGAAAGTCTAAAATATCCCATGGGGCTTGTCATGAAAAAATAATTAAGGAAGGAAGGTTCTAGTCTAATTGGTTTCACCAATTAATTCATCCTCCTAAGAATGGGCTTACTATTGGGCTCAATTCTAACTAGAATTAAATGTTGGTCCATGGATCTAAACTAAACTAGTTAGGTTCACTACACAAGTCCAAAAATATATCTAACATCTAACAATAAATAAATAATTCAATAAATAAATATTTATAATATTTACAATATTTAATATAATAATCCTAAAATAAATATACCCATGTCCAATTACCAAACTACCCTTAGTTGGAAAAGTATGGGTGACAATCCTACCCACCTTAGAAAATTTTTATCCTCGAAATTAAGGAGGAAACTAACTACTAAAAGCAATCAATACAAGCAAGAAAGAATTATACCTCACGGCTCAAACAGATAAGGATATCGCTCGCGCATCTCGGCCTCTCGCTTTCAGGTACTCTCTCCTGGCGAGTGATGCCTCCACGTGACGCATACTAAAGGAATCATCTGATTATGCAGTACCTTCTCCTTGCGGTCTAGAATCTCAACTGGCTGCTCTGGATAGCTAAGAGTAGGGCCCACCTCGATCTCTGAGTGATCCAACACATGACTAGAATCTGCCATGTACCATCTCAGTTGTGACACATGAAACACGTTGTGAACTCCTTCTAATGCAGGTGGCAAGTCTAGTCTGTAAGCAATTGGACCGACCCTCTCAAGAATACTGAAAGGTCCGATGAATCGCGGACTAAACTTCTCGCATCCAACGAAACGAATTATGCCACGTGTCGAAGAAATCCTCAAGAAAACCAGACCGTCAACCTAGAACAAAATACAACCTTAGCACTCTAACAAAAACAAACAATCATAAGCAATGCAAAACAAAATATATACCTCAAACTCCAATGGTCTTCGGTGGTTATCGGTCCAATGTCGCTGTCTGTCCTACGCCACCCGAAGTCTATCCCTGATGAGCTTTACCTTCTCAGCTGCATCCACTACCATCTCTGGTCCCAATAAGGCTCTCTCACCAACATTATCCCATGATAACAGAGTGTGGTATCTCCGTTCATACAATGCCTCAAATGGTGATATCTTGATACTGGCCTGGTAGCTGTTGTTATAAAAAACTCTACCAAGTAAAGATGATCCTCCCAAGAACCTCCAAAATCCAAAACACAGGTACGTAGCATATCCTTGAGAGTCTGAATAGTCCTCTCCGACTGCCTATCTGTCTGAGGGTAATATACGGTACTGAACTTGAGCTGAGTGCCCAAGCTAGCCTACAAACTTCTCCAGAAGTGGGACATGAAGCGACTATACCGATCCGAGACTATGCTCACAGAAACTCCATGCAATCTGACTATTTGACGCACATACATCTCCGCGAGCTTCTCCGTAGACGTACCCACTTTGAATGGCAGAAAGTGGACTGATTTGGTCAACCTGTCTACGATGACCCAAATTGCATCTTTACCTCCTGGAGAACGCGAAAGTCCTGAAACAAAGTCCATCGTCACATGCTTCTATTTCTACTCTAAAATAGGTAAAGGCTAAAGAAATCCACCTGGCCTCTGTCTCTCCACCTTTACCTGCTGGCATACCAAGCATCTAGATACAAAGCTAGCTACCTCCCGCTTCATACCATACCACCAAACATGCTCTCTCATGTCCCTATACATCTTGTTGGCACCTGGATTCATAGAGTACTAAGATTGATGCACCTCCTAAAGAATGTCCTCGCGCAATATTCTACTCGGCACACACAATCTGGTACCGTACCGCAATGATCCATCGTCTGTAATACTAAAGTCCTCTGTCAACCCTATCTGGACCTGTGCTCTGATGCTCCTCAGAGACTCATCCTCGAACTGTACGGCTCTGATCCGGTCCATCAACTCTGACGGTACCTGAAGTCCTCACATCTATGCTGCAACTCCAGGAACTAATACCTCAATGCCAAAACTATCAAGATAGGCCAATAAATGCCTGTCCCTCGTTAAGTACATAGCCACTGGATACCTGCTCAAGGCATCTACGACTACGTTGGCCTTTCCTGGATGATACTGCAAAGCAATATCGAAGTCCTTCATCAACTCCAACCACCATCGCTGCCTCATGTTGAGCTCTTTTTGTGTAAACACATACTTTAATCTATTATGATCTGTAAAGATCTCTACCCGCTTTCCATACAAGTGGTGCTTCCATAGTTTAAGAGCAAAAATAACTGCTGCCAACTCCAAGTCATGGGTAGGGTAATTCTTTTCATGCGGGCATAATTTTCTGGAAGCATAGGCAATCACCTTCTCGTTCTGCTGTAACACATAACCCAAACCCTTACCCGATGCATCACTGTATATCGAAAGTCCTCCTGCCCCTGATAGCAATGTTAATATTAGAGTTGTAGTTAATCTCTTCTTTAGCTACTCAAAAGCAGACTGACAATCCTCAGTCCAGACTAACATCCTTTCTGGTTAGTCTAGTCATTGGCTCCACAATCTTGAAAAAATCCTAAATAAATCTTCGATAATAGCCTGCTAGTCTAAGAAAACTCCTAATCTTTCCCACTGAACTCGGGGTAGACCATGAATCAACTGCTGAAATCTTCTTCGGGTCTACTGAGATTCTATTTCCTGTAATCATATGCCCGAGGAATTCAACCTTATTAAGTAAGAACTCACACTTCAAAAGTTTGCCATGTAGCTTCTCCTTCCCGAGGGTCTCCAGAACTATCCTCAGGTGCTTCTCATGCTCCTCTGGGATCTTCAAATAAATCAGTATATCGTTAATGAAGACTACAATAAACTAATCCATGTACTGATGAAACACCTTATTCATCAGGTTCATGAATAACGCCGGGGCATTGGTAAATCCAAACGGCATCACCAAGAACTCAAACTGCCTATACCGAGTCATGAAAGCTATCTTCGAAATGTCTTCCTTCTTCACTTTCATCTGGTGGTACCCCGACCTCAAGTCTATCTTTGAGAATACCTTTGCTCAGCTCAACTAATCAAATAAATTGTTAATTCACGGTAACAAGTATTTGTTCTTGATAGTGAGGTTGTTAAGTGCCCTGTAGTCGATACACATGCATACCGACCCATCCTTCTTTGGAATAAATAATATCGGAGCACCCCATGGTGATAAACTGGAGTGGATGAAGCCCTTGTCCTGTAACTCATCCACCTGCTTCTTCAACTCCGCCAGTTCGCTGTTGTTCACTCTATAGACGTACTGTGATATTGACTCTGCGCCTGGCACCAAATCTATAGAGAACTCCACATCTCTGTCTGGTGGCAACCCCGACAACTCCTTCGAAAAGACATCCATATACTCAACAATCAATGGATGTGGTGGCTCTTGCTCTTCTACCAAAGCTCCACAGAAGTCTCCTTCGCTTTGCTCTACTGATCCTCTGACGAACTCAAACTCTGGCTCTCTTGGTGCCTAGAACAAAACTCTGTCTCCTCGACAATCGATACTAGCATGATACCTACTCAACCAATCCATCCCGAGTACTATATCGTAGCTCGAAAGTGGCATTACAAGTAGACATATGATCAACTCTCGGCCTCCCAAAGAAACTCTTCAGTCCTTGAAAACATCACTGACCAGGATAATGCCACCCTCGGTCATGATCTTGCACGTCATCGCCAACGGTTTAGACTTAAGATGATGTTTCAAAGCAAAAGATATAGATACAAAACTATGTGAAGCACCAAAATCAAATAAAGCATGAGCCAGAAAAGAATCAAGATAGACTGAACCTGAGATAATATCACCGACTGGCTCCTCCTCCTCGGCGGCCAAGGCGACAGCTCGCTCCTGCTGCTGGGCACTTCTCTGTCGCTGCTGGTGCTGAGCAAACTACTGCTGTTGCGGTGGTAGAGAAGGTCATCTCTGCTATCCCGCTGGTGGTCTCGCGCGTGCTCTCTGTGCCTGAGCTCCGTCCTGAGCTGGATGAGTTGGAACTTTAGGATAAGCCCTCAATTGATGGTCTCCTGATCGGCATAATAAGCACTGGCCCAATCTCATCCTGCATGCATCACATCCATATCCTTGCTTCTCACAGAAAGTGCAAGGAATAGCTGCCCTCTGGATCTGGTGCATCTGCTGTGCCGACGCTCTAGCCGATCCATGATACTGCTGCCTCGGCTGTTGGAAGTGCCTCTGGTGCTGCTGCTAAAAATGAGGCCGCTTTATTGGACTCGTGTTGGTACTGGATCCTCCTGTGTCTCTCGGCCTCTTAGAGCCAAGCTCTAGATCATCCTCTGTCTACTGTGCCTGTCTCAGAATCTCCTCGAAAGTAGCGGTGGATCTTCATTCGTGTATGATTTAATCTCTCGGTTCAGGCCCTTCCTGAACTTTTTGGCTCTTCCTATAGGATTTTGGCCCTCCACAAAGCGGCCTAATCTGCAATAATCTGCCATATACTCATCCACCGTCATACCTCCCTGAATAAGGTACTGGAACTGGCTCTCTATAGATGTCATAGCCACATCCGAAAATAACTTTTTCTTGAAGATCTCTTTGTAAGCTTCCTAAGTAAGTCCTGGTGCTGAGATCCTGGGGTCTGTCCTGAACCAAATCAATGCAATGTCGAACATCATGCAATGTCGAACATCATACTAACAACCAATACATATATATATATACACATATAACTAACTAGTTAACAATATATATATATATATATATAACTAACTAGTCTAACAATATAACTAATTAACTAAAGCTATAAGTCAACTAACCTCACCTTGCTGCTGCTGTGCATTGCTCTAGCTATTGTAGAGGTTGTCCCTATTCTTGCTGTTGCTCCTGCAGCTGCTGCTTCTTTTGCTACTGCAATTGCTGCTGCTCTAGTTGCTGCTAATGTTGCTGCCCTTGCTGTGAATGCTGCTGCAGCTGCTGCTCTTGCTGCTGAATGCTGCTACTGCAGTTGCTGCTGCCTATGCTACTGAATGCTGCTGTAGTAGTTGCTGAAACCATGCAACTAGTTACTGCTGAAGCTGCTACTCCTCTTGCTGTTGCTGCTGCAGTTGGTTGCTGCTCTAGTTGTTGCACATGCTACTGAATGCATGTTGCCCGACCCCCTCTCACTGCACGTACTGACACTCTACACTTCACTCACTCACTCACCACTTATGTAAATATAAATCTGTACATACACACATATATGAAAATATATATATATATATATATATATATATATATATATATATATATATATATATATATATGTGTGTGTGTGTGTGTGTGTGTGTGTGTGTGTGTGTGTAACTCTCTCTATATATATAACAACATACACACACACACACACACACACACACACATATATATATATATATATATATATCATTATGTATATACATATAATAACCACACTAGTAATGCATATGAACCCCTTATAATCTCTCATGGCCATCAATACCTCAAAATGAAACATAGACATATCCATAAATTTACATATAAATATATATCATACAACCATTATAATCATAACATTCTAATATTTATTACCTAGTATATTGAATCTAAAATACAATAAAATAAACACGTGGAGTGCACCACACCCGTATCATACTCTTTCTATGATACGCTTGCGATACGGCTCCGCCACACAACCAAATATATCCCGAAGGACACGAGCAAGTCTAAAATTATAATTATGAACAATACAAAGATCTAACTACTCAACTACGTGCATGTGTCAAAATATGACATGCTCAAACCCCCGTGTCGGAAGAAAACCCCTAAATCAATCCGTATCTCCAAATTGTCGGGATATGGCCTACACGTATCTAATTATAGAAATGAAACTAGTCACACACAATCAAACACATGCCAATTTGGTCTAATTGACCTATTGACAAACACAAGATGTGCCAATCTCAGAAAAATTTCTCCAAAATTGACACAAAATACCACATAACTTTCTCCATAGGTCTCCTATGAACCTAATTCCAATTCCTATGGGTAGCCTTAGTATATCGGATGGTTTGTTATGATTAAATTATAGATTTAGAACTTAATTAGAGAGAAAAAACTGAATTGTACCTATTAGAAGATGGATTTCTAATAAAATCCCCAAATTGTGTGAAAAAAATCTCCAACTTGTAGATCCTTGCTCCTCCTTGTAGATCATTGCTTCCTCCTTGTAGATCATTGTTCTACTAGCCTCCAATGATGAATAGAGCAGGAATTAGGAAGAAATTTGAGTAGAAAATGGTGTGGAAATGAAAAAAATGGAAGGGGAGAAATTCTAGATCTAGATTTGGAATGACAAATGAGGAGAGAGAGGGAGAGAGAGAGTCTCTCTCCACCCCTATGGTGGCCGTCCATAACCCCTCCTCCAAGCTACTATAGAAAGTCCAAAATACCCCTTGGGGCTTGTCATGAAAAAATAATTAAGGAAGGAAGGTTTTAGTCTAATTGGTTTCACTAATTAATTCATCTTCCTAACGAATGGGCTTACTATTGGGCTCAATTCTAACTAGAATTAAATGTTGGTCCATGGATCTAAACTAAACTAATTAGGTCCACTATACAAGTCCAAAAATATATCTAATATATAACAATAAATAAATATTACAACAAATAAATATTTATAATATGCCCAATATTTAATATAATAATTCTAAAATAAATATACCCATGCTCAATTACCAAACTACCCTTAGTTGGAAAAGTGAGGGTGACACCGGCCCTAATATAGGATGGGAGAGACTCTCTCCTCTCATTCTTCATTCCCAAATATTTCATAATTAGTGTTCTTCCCCAATAGTTTACCCCTCCACCAAATCCACCCTAAATTCCTGTCAAATTTACTCATCCTCATCATCTAAGGAGACTAGAAACTAGTGGTTATAAGGAGCTTGGAGAAGAAGGAGTTGAGCTTGGTGCTTGAGTCCAAGTCGTGTCCTATTGAGCTTTCATTGGGAATCCATCTCCCAATAGGTAAATTCTGAAACATATTTCTCTAATTAGTTCAATTTAGTGTTTTAGAGAATTTAGAATATATCCATGCATTAGGGTTGCCCATAGGGAGGAGTTTGAACTCCTATTGACCCTATTTATGATTTCTATATTGAATTTGGTGTCTATTTTAGGGAAAATTTGAGAATAGGACACAAAGTGTATGTTATTAGGTTTGGTAGACCTAATTAGAGTTAGATTGGTCTTGTGGGGTAGATACGTATCCACAATTGGATACAGATAGGTCGTATCATGATACGATATGATACGAGGCTCTATTTTAGGGTTTTTTTATGCATACTAGTGATTATCACTCCAAATTCCATTTTATCAAGTTACATTGGTCATATATAGTTAGATTTAATATATATATATTAACTATTGGTTGAGTAATGAAAAATCTGGCATGTTGGTTGGTGGTGTATCATAGAGTATCACCACTTATGCACTAGGTGTTTGTTAAAATGACTAATAGAGAATGTACCTATTTAGAGTGCTAAATTCCTATGTTATTGAATATATATATATATATATATATATATATATATATATATATATATATATATTAATTTTTATATTATTTATAGTGTGTGTGTGTGTGTGTTGGTTCATACACAAGGGTATGTTGAGTGTGCAAGAGGGTGTCGGTTTTGTGCACTGTGTATTAGTTATAGAGAAGTGATAGTGCTTCATTATGTGTTCTTATAATTGGTAATATATCATGAGATTATTTAGTATGGAGGTTGTTAAATAGTGAATATTTGTTGTTCGTGTGTATTCAATTTTGGAGTGATTGCAGGCAGAAAGTGCTCGAGGGGCATTGTGCAATGTTTTCTCGAGTGCCTATTTGCAGTCAACAACAAAAGGCATTCACCTTCAAGGTGGTATGGATATGGTGAATGTCAGGACAGTGGGTGTAGTAGTGCATTGTTTAGAATGCAATTGGAAAGAGTAGCTGAGCTTATGAGCTCGGGTATGAAGGGTAGGCCAACTATGTTCGAGTAGCAGTAGCAACAGTAGGATATAGTGAAGTGCAGTATCAGGAGCCAGGGATCTAGTGGGTGTGAGTTAGCATTTGAAATAGATGTGTTTAGTTTTGAGTTGATGCACTGTGCATCTTTTCTCAGGTATCATACCTATGAGAAGTGGGCATAGTATGTGTGCATTTGCACTCATTGCTGATAAGGGTTGTGTGGAAGAGTGGATAAAGGGAAGGGGGATTTTGAGGTATTAAGTTGAGCTAAGGCTGTACTGATACTTGAATTATCAGTGGGGCATCTAGGGGATGTGAGTGTAGTGTATTAGGTAAACACAATCTCTGTTCAAACTCGAGCAGGTAAGGGATGCACATGTTTTTGGTTTTAGTCAGTGATGAGAGGTGGGGTGTTTAGGAAATGCTAGTATATCAGTTAGTTGCAATGATAAGTGATACTAATAGTTTGAAGATAAGTTTGAGTTATGTGATGAGGGTAGTAGTGACCAGATGGTTGATGTCTAGTACTGATACAAGTGTATCAGTACATCCTAGGGTATCAGTTATACCTGGAGAATAATAACAATAGGCAAGAGAGTCAAGTTTAGTTAAGTATCTAAGGGGTAGGTAAGTATCAAGCTTTAGTGTATTATTTGGAGTGTTGAGTTTTGCTAGTATTGACCTAGAAACTTGGGTTTGTCCTAGTTTGACAAAGACAACCTTGTTTGGACCTAGAACCCCCTGTTTAACTAGTTGTCTTAATTATCATTCAAGAATACCAAATAATATTGATATTTCATATTTAGGTCTTTGTGACTCCATTTTGGACATCGATCCTCACACATTGCTCAGGACCACAAGTGAGTACATTCTCTGACAGTTTTCTTATTTTGACGATTACTATGATTCTAGTATGTAGTGTTATGCTTCACTA
The DNA here is from genome assembly GCA_036927795.1 of Iris macrosiphon. Classification (NCBI taxonomy): domain Eukaryota; kingdom Viridiplantae; phylum Streptophyta; class Magnoliopsida; order Asparagales; family Iridaceae; genus Iris; species Iris macrosiphon. The sequence continues at coordinate 34,860,225 of JAYESA010000011.1, forward strand.
TAAGAAAAATGGCCTTTTTTGACAGTCGATTTATTGATATATGGACAAAACTGTCAAGAAAAGTAGATGTCTTGATGGTTTTAGGTATACGTCAAGAAAATACCCCATTTTGTGTTAATTAAGAAAATCTAACCATAATACTTGATGATTTTAGATGAACCGTCAAGAAATCCCATATTGTTTATTGACGGTTTGGTGATAACCGTCAAGTAACATATGTGCGAAAAAATTTCCACGCATATTTTAGCTGCCATTTTGGTAATTTTTGAATTTTTTCTATTGTATAACCTACGTTGACGGATGCATGAGAATTTATCTCCCGAGCCTCTCCATTTTGTTTCTCGTTCCTCTCCTCTCTCTAACCTCTCCTTCCTCTCTGTTTCTCCATATGGTTGGAGATTCATCTACAATATTCTATTTGCTCTCCTCCCCCATCTCCTCTCCCTCCTCCCCAAACTCTTCTCCTTCTCCCAAAACTCTCCACAGAGCTCCGAGAAAGAAAAACTCTCAAAAAAGAAAGAAGCAGAGAGAAGAAACCGAAGAAGATGAAAAAAAACCCAAAATTTCCCCCATCTTCTTCTTCGATCTGGAGGTACCTACGTCCTAAGCTTGCTCTGGATCCAAAATTAGGGGTAGAATTTGGATAAGTACTCAAATAATCTTTTTTTTCTCTCCAGATTTTAGGGTTTGGATGTTGAATTTTTTTTAGGTTCTTGGTCTTCCCTTGCTATTAATCTTGGTTTTTTTTATGGATGATTGAATAGATGGATAGGAAGAGAAGGAATGTGAGTGGATTGTAGGATATAGGGGTTCTTCGGCAGCGGCGGAGACGGAGGAGGGGTACGGTGTGTACGCCATTTGTTTGGAGAGGATCCCCATGAAGGAGATAACACTCGTCAAGGGCTGCGAGCACACCTGCTGGTTCTTATTTCCCTCTTTTGCTACTTCTTTTGGATCTTGATGCTAAATAAAGACTAGATCTTGGTAGTTTTCTGTAATCACCTGAATTTTTAAGAATTTTAAAATTTATTTTCTGGAATTAATTAGCAATTTGCGGTAATTTTTAAAACCAGTAAATTAAAGCTGTCTGATTTAAAATGAATTTTTAAATGATATTAGATAATATTAAAATGTGATGAAAATTATATTTTCCAGTGTAAAATTAAAAACCGAGCATGGGGTATTTTTCCGGGAATTTATTGGACATCAGATGAACTTTTAAAGCATTAAAAACTGTTGTTGTATTTAACTGATTAATTAAATCAAGAATAATTAAAAACCAAACCATTTTTTCTAAACCCTGAACCGGACCGGCCGGTTTCATTGAACCGAACCGCTCGGGCTAGCGGGTCGGATCCGGGTCAGACCCGACCCGCCAGCAACCAATCCGACCCGGCCGATTCACCTCCCCGAAACGCCTGAACCCCGACCCTAACTCTTCCTCTCCGGCCACCGTTACACCCGCCGCCGCTGCCGACTGGCCTCCCGTCCCTTCCTCTTCCCTTCCCCGTACCGGCGATCTCTTCCCCTTCCTCTTCCGGCAACGTCCGGTGAACCATCTCCCCTCAACCCCTATTTATAGCCTGTAGCAGCCGGCCGGAAATCCCCTTGTGAACTCCGGCGACCTCCAATCCGCCTCTGACCACCCTGTGACCCCGCTCCGACCACCGGGACCGGTACGCCCAGCCTCCAGCAACTTATTCCTGCCGTTCTCGACCCGCCAGCAGCTGCAGACCTCGACCAGAACCTCCGGGAGCGGACTCCAGCGCTTCTTTCCCTTCTCCGGCGCTGATCCGGCCAGCCAGGGCGTCGACGACCACCCCGGGACCGGCGACGCTTTCGCCTAAACCCCAGGCCGACTCTGGCAGGTGTGGACACGACCCAGGACGCGAGTTCAAGCCTGGACACGACCGGACACAAGGCAGGACACAGTAAATCCTAGAGTACAGGACACAATTTGGACACGTAAGACTCGGATTTTCAGCCTTCTTTCAGGTATTCACAACTTCCTACTCGTAGCTCTGTTTCATGTTCCGTAAGTTTCTTTGCGAAGCCTGTTAGACCCTCTCGGTGCCCAGACAAACTGCTCGGGGCATCGCGTCCTGTGGTGATCGCACACCGCGATCCAAAAACAGGAGAAACTAAGCCCTGTTTCACCCCGGAATCAAGTACGCCCCGCCAAACGGGACGACTTGGTCACGTGCGGTCTTCACCGACACGTCAGCGTCGTTGATACGGACGTGCGGGATTTCGCAGAAGCTGATTCGGATGTACGTGCACACCGGAATCAGTGCGTATCCGCGGACAACACTCCGTATCCGACTTTTCTGTAATTAGCTGTAACTTAGTGTATACATGTCAGATTGAGACGAAACTTGCGCCATCGGACTCGTAGCAATACGCTGGTCCTGTGGGTCAAGTTTTGTTTGATTCTGAGAACGTTGGAAAATTGCGTGTCGTAGGCCCCACAGGCTCCACCTGACGGGCGATTTTGAGAACGGCTCATCGGAATCCAACTCTGGAAGTTCCGTTGGGTTCGTATCAACGTTCCTGACTTGTTGACACTAAGTTGGACTGATTTGGAGACCTTTGACCCTGACCCGATTTTCGGTACAAAGCGACCTACACATGGACCCGCTTTGGCCCAGAAATGTCGTTTTTGCCCTTGTGTCCAAACTGGACTCAAGGACAGGCGTTTCTAACTATTTCCTATGTTCTGAGACTGTTGGTAATGTTCATTTCAGCTTTTGGAGGAGTTATTGCTGAACCCACTGTTACTAGGACCGCTATCGGTATTCCAATCTCAGGCAAGTGTACCTTGCCATAAATTGCAGTTTATTAGTTTATTTAGTTCTTTTGCTTTATTTTCTGGAATATTGTACATGCTACAACCTAGGACCGTATGACGTACTTTGTGTCCGATCACAGTCGGGTGCCAACCCCGTACGCGGAGTTGAGTATGTCATTTAGTGATGGACATTCGAGACCCTTTATATTCTCGTGCTTGATTATCAAGTACACTACAACCTAGGACACTTGACACCATACATTGACAGAATCTTCCTGACATATTCAAGGTGATTCTGTATAGGATACAGGATGGACATAGTTATATATTCTTAGTTTATGACTGTTGTATTAGATCTGATCTCACGTGACATGGACATGAGACGTGTGGTTACATTGGGTGGGGAGAGACACACAGGCTACAGGCTGTTCTATATATATATACTACTATTGTGAGGTTGTAGACTCTCGAGCAGAGCTAGACCACTACTAGATATTGCTGCTACCGGCTCCCCGACACAGAGCTTGTAGCAGTCTCAGCCTGAGTACTAGTGTTGCTCTCAGTTGCATTTTCACTTAGATGGTTATGTAGTTACCCTGCTTATTTCATTTACTATTTCACTGCATTTATTTCTGGCTTGTATTATTTGTACCTTGCTATGTCCCCTGAGGACCTGGAATGGATGATGTCCCCAGGTTTAGCAGAAGAGCATTATCCCGAGGTTTACGGGACAGGAGCTGAAGCTATACCAGGAGCTGTTGCTGAAGGAGAACCTAACATAGAAGCAGAGGTGATGGCAGAAGATTTTACTTGAGATTATGTTATTTATACTCTTCAGATACTTTATTTTGGACTCTTTTGTTCTGGTCGGATGAACCAGTGTTTTAGACTCTTGTCGGGTTGTTCCCCGACATACTCTGCTGAGACTGGACTTGATGTACTTTCTTTTATTTGCTGTTGTTCGTATTATTCTGTGTGTGGATGAGATTAGTTTTTGATATGATGTTGTAGACCTATATTACAGCTTAAGTATGCTTGATGGATCCATTAAATTGGGATGTCCATCGATGTGTACTGCTGGCCATTGCCACGTGTCTAGTCCCACGACATTTTGGGACTGGGGCGTGACATGGTTTTTGTGGTGGCCCATGCAGGTCAACGACAAATTGTTTGGTCTCAACTTAGGGGCCAAACAAACCTGTAAAAGGATAGGATAGGCTATAGGATCTCATCCATTTGTTGAACGTTTTTGAAACTCTATATCGCATTCGAATTAAGTACTTGATTTTGCATCCTGCTTGACTCTACTAAACGTTCTCATAAAGTTTATTTTGCATGCAGAATAATGGATCCGAGAAATAGAGATGAAGTTCCTTTTACACCACAAGACGCTGTGGTTACCTATGGTGATGGGGTTACACCAGAGAACAGAGGTCAATCCTCTCAGAGTGGACAAGATGAGCAGCATAACTCAAGGTTCAGGCGCGATGATATCCCACCTCCGCCACAGTTCACTCCACAGATGCCTGCCTTCCCACCAGGACAAGCAATGGATGGGCAGCAAATGTTCCAGATGTTTTATGCCATGATGCAAGCTCAACAACAAGTTCAACAGGAGGCGCAGCGTCAGGAGGCAGAGAACTTGAGAAACAGCCTAGTAAATGCATTGGAGCAAGCAAACCCGCAAGCTAGGCGACCAGCGACGGGATCTATCACTGATTTCCGTCAACTCAAGCCCCGTACCTTTTCGGGCAAAGAAGGACCAACTGAAGTGCATGAATGGCTCACTAATACACAGCATCAGTTGGAAGCAGCTGAACTTCCGCGGGAGAGATGGATGACTGCTGTCCGAATGTAACTAACGGACAACGCGCACCACTGGTGGCTAGCTGAAGAGAGGAGGCTCGGACATGACCGAGTCACTTGGGAGGAGTTCTCCAGACTCTTCCAAGAGATGTACATCCCAGCCGTTGTTAGATCAGAACTCCGAGATAAGTTCAACCGTCTCATCCAGGGCAACATGACAGTGGAGGAGTATAATGCAGAATTCATTCGCTTGAGTCGTTTCGCCCCTTCTCTAATTCCTACCGAAGAAGAGAAGGCGGAGAAATTCTTTGACTGACTCAGGTTCGAGCTTCAGAGGTTGATTGGATCTGTTGCCCCTACATCGTACAACGACGTCCTTGCGGCAGCACGACGCATGGAGCGCGTCACTAGGAGGGAGTCAAGTCTGAAGCGGCCATTTACCTCAGTACCATCCAAGGCAGCACAAGGAGATTCTGCAAAGCGACTCCAAAGGAATCTACCGCAGAGGGAAGCACAAAGAACCCTACCTACTTGTCATTTCTGCGGCAAGTTAGGTCACATTGAAAAGGAGTGCAGACGCAAATTGGGACTATGCCTGGTATGCGGCTCCAACCAGCATCTATCCAGGGACTGCACAGCACGTCGAGAGGGAGAACCACGACTAGCTCTACCTGCACCACGGCCAGATTATCCAGCAGTGGGAGCATAGCAGACGGGAGTTGGAGGAGTCAGACCACCAGCTCCAGGAGGATATCAGCCAAGACCTCCATTGCCACCTCAAGCAGCACTATTCCAACAGGCTCGTCAGCAGAGGGGACCAGCACAGGGACGAGGTCAGGCTTTTGCATTGGCTGTTCAGGAAGAAGCTATTGCTGGAGAAGTTATAGCAGGTACCATCTTAGTAGCTTCATTACCTGCTGTATCTTTATTTGATTCTGGGGCATCACACTCATTTATAGCTGCTAGCTTCGTAGCCACCCATAGAGTAGCTACTACACCCCTTCCGAAGACTAAGAGGATTCTTACGGGAGGTGGAATTATACCTGTTAGTGATATCTGTAGATCATGTTCAGTAGTAGTCTGCGGAAGAGAGATGCGAGCCCAATTTCTGATCTTTTCTATGCCTGACTATGATGTGGTACTTGGTATGGACTGGTTAAGTCAGTATCATGCTACTCTTGATTGTCGGCTTGGAAAAGTTATATTCAGACCACCTGGACACTCAGAGTTTGAATTTCTTCGAGGAGCTGTAGAACAAGGTGTTCAGCCAACTCTTAGGGTACTAACTGTAGAAGGGGAGTCAAGTTACCCAAGAGTTATATCAGAATTTGTGGATGTATTTCCCGATGATCTTCCAGGTCTACCACCTGATCGGGAAATAGAATTCACCATAGACTTAACTCCAGGAGCAGAACCTATCACTTCAACGGTTTATAGACTAGCCCCTAAGGAGTTAGTAGAGTTGAAGAAGCAAGTTGATGAACTTCTGGGAAAAGGTTTCATCCGGCCCAGTGTTTCACCTTGGGGAGCACCAATACTGTTTGTACCTAAGAAGGATGGAACAGTGCGCCTGTGCATTGATTACAGGGCGTTAAACGCTGTGACCATTAAGAACCGGTATCCCTTGCCTCGTATTGATGACTTGTTTGATCAGTTGAGTGGAGCTAGGATATTTTCAAAGATTGACCTAAGATCCGGTTATCACCAGATTAGGGTGAGGAAGGAAGATATCCCGAAGACAGCCTTTAGAACCAAGTATGGACACTATGAGTTCTTAGTAATGCCGTTTGGTTTAACCAACGCGCCTGCTGTGTTCATGAGCTTGATGAACCGAGTTTTCCATCAATACTTGGATAAATTCGTGGTTGTATTTATTGATGACATTCTGGTATATTCTAAAAGTCACGAAGAGCACGAAGAACATCTCAGAATCGTGCTAGAGACGTTGAGGCAGGAGAAGCTTTATGCTAAGCTCAGTAAATGTGAGTTTTGCATGGATAAGGTGCCATTCTTGGGGCATATTATCTCAGGAGAAGGGCTGTCAGTTGATCCAGAGAAGGTTGCTGCTATTGAGACTTGGCCTACACCAACATCAGTTGCTGAAGTGAGGAGTTTTCTAGGACTTGCTGGATATTACAGAAGGTTCGTAGAAAATTTCTCAAGGATTGCAGAACCAATGACGAAGTTGACACGGAAAGATCAGGACTTTGCATGGACAGAAGAATGTCAGTTGGCCTTTGAAGAACTGAAGAGGCATTTAACAACAGCACCAGTCTTGACTCTTCCTTCAGGGTCAGGCGGTTTTGTTGTTTATAGCGATGCGTCAGGTAGTGGCCTAGGATGTGTTTTGATGCAGCATGGCAAAGTTATTGCTTATGCATCGAGACAGTTGAAGGTCCATGAGAAGAACTACCCAACGCATGATCTGGAGCTAGCTGCTGTAATATTTGCACTTAAGATCTGGAGACATTATCTTTATGGTGAGAAGGTAGAAATCTTCACTGATCACAAAAGTCTGAAGTATGTATATACTCAGAAGGAGCTTAACATGAGGCAAAGACGCTGGCTGGAGTTAATGGTGGACTTTGATATAGATCTGCAGTACCACCCAGGGAAGGCGAATGTAGTAGCAGACGCACTTAGCAGGAAACCTACAGCTTATTTCTTGACAATGCAGCCTGAGCTATTGAGAGATCTACAAAAGCTTCAGATAGAGGTTATTCTACCAAGACAGAGTGGCTTGCTAGCTAATCTGGAAGTGAAGTCATCGCTCGTGGAAAGAATTAAAGAAGCTTTGCCTACTGATGCAAGATTTCGAAGACTCAAAGAGAAGACCGAAGCAGGTTTGCAGACGGGACTTCGCATACATGAGGATGGTACATTAAGGTGCGGAGATCGTCTATATGTTCCAAATGGAGAACTGAGACAAGAGCTAATGACTGAAGCACATAGCTCTATATACTCTGTTCATCCAGGAGGAACAAAGATGTATCGAGATCTAAGGCAGTACTATTGGTGGCATGGAATGAAGAGAGAGATTGCTAGATTTGTAGCTAAATGTTTAGTCTGCCAACAAGTGAAAGCAGAGCATCAGAGGACTGCCGGAATGCTGCAGCCGCTTCCCATACCAGAATGGAAGTGGGAACATATCACCATGGACTTCGTCACAGGATTCCCAAGGAGCCCGAGCGGAAAAGATGCAGTATGGGTTATCGTGGACCGACTCACTAAGTCTGCGCACTTCTTGCCATTTAGAGTTGGGCAGTCCACAGAGATACTAGCCGACATGTATATGCGACAAATAGTAAGATTGCATGGAGTGCCGGTTAGTATTGTATCAGATCGGGATTCGAGATTCACCTCTCATTTCTGGCGAAGCATGCAAGAGAGTCTTGGTACCAGACTAAAATTCAGCACTGCCTATCATCCTCAGACAGATGGTCAATCAGAACGTACAATCCAGATCTTGGAGGATATGCTGCGATCCTGTATGTTAGATTTTGGAGGATCTTGGGAAGATCATTTGCATTTGGTAGAGTTCTCCTACAACAACAGTTACCAGGCAAGCATCAAGATGGCACCTTTCGAGGCGTTATACGGTAGGAAGTGCAGATCGCCAATATGCTGGAGTGACGTTGGAGAGCGTCAAATTTTGGGACCAGAGTTGGTGATGCAAACTGTGGAGAAGGTTAAACAAATCCAGAATCATCTTCGGGCTGCTCAGGACAGGCAGAAGCATTGGGCTGATACACACCGACGTCCACTGGAATTCAAGGAAGGAGAACATGTATTCCTGAGGATCTCGCCTACTCGAGGAACCATTCGCTTTGGGAGCAGAGGCAAGTTGAGTCCAAGGTACATTGGGCCCTTCGATATCCTGGAGCGCATTGGTGAGGTGGCCTATCATCTTGCATTACCTCTATCTCTAGAGGGAGTGCATGACGTATTCCATGTCTCACAGTTGAGAAGGTATGTGACTGACCCAAGTCACATAGTGGATCATTCTGAGATCGCAGTAGGCCCAAGCCTGAGATATGAAGAACAACCGGTGGGTATACTCGGAACCAGTGAGAAGACACTGCGAGGGCAGACCATTAAACTGGTTCGTGTGGCTTGGAAGCAACACTCTCCTGGTGAATCTACTTGGGAGAGAGAAGATATCATGCGCCATAAATATCCTCACTTATTCGAGGATACAGGTATATTTTAAGTAAATTTTTTCCTGTAGTTCTGTTCTATTAGTAGTTTAATCTTTAAATTGCGAGGACGCAATTTTCTTAAGGGGGGTAGATTGTAATCACCTGAATTTTTAAGAATTTTAAAATTTATTTTCTGGAATTAATTAGCAATTTGCGGTAATTTTTAAAACCAGTAAATTAAAGCTGTCTGATTTAAAATGAATTTTTAAATGATATTAGATAATATTAAAATGTGATGAAAATTATATTTTCCAGTGTAAAATTAAAAACCGAGCATGGGGTATTTTTCCGGAAATTTATTGGACATCAGATGAACTTTTAAAGCATTAAAAACTGTTGTTGTATTTAACTGATTAATTAAATCAAGAATAATTAAAAACCAAACCATTTTTTCTAAACCCTGAACCGGACCGGCCGGTTTCATTGAACCGAACCGCTCGGGCTAGCGGGTCGGATCCGGGTCAGACCCGACCCGCCAGCAACCAATCCGACCCGGCCGATTCACCTCCCCCAAACGCCTGAACCCCGACCCTAACTCTTCCTCTCCGGCCACCGTTACACCCGCCGCCGCCGCCGACTGGCCTCCCGTCCCTTCCTCTTCCCTTCCCCGTACCGGCGATCTCTTCCCCTTCCTCTTCCGGCAACGTCCGGTGAACCATCTCCCCTCAACCCCTATTTATAGCCTGTAGCAGCCGGCCGGAAATCCCCTTGTGAACTCCGGCGACCTCCAATCCGCCTCTGACCACCCTGTGACCCCGCTCCGACCACCGGGACCGGTACGCCCAGCCTCCAGCAACTTATTCCTGCCGTCCTCGACCCGCCAGCAGCTGCAGACCTCGACAAGAACCTCCGGGAGCGGACTCCAGCGCTTCTTTCCCTTCTCCGGCGCTGATCCGGCCAGCCAGGGCGTCGACGACCACCCCGGGACCGGCGACGCTTTCGCCTAAACCCCAGGCCGACTCTGGCAGGTGTGGACACGACCCAGGACGCGAGTTCAAGCCTGGACACGACCGGACACAAGGCAGGACACAGTAAACCCTAGAGTACAGGACACAATTTGGACACGTAAGACTCGGATTTTCAGCCTTCTTTCAGGTATTCACAACTTCCTACTCGTAGCTCTGTTTCATGTTCCGTAAGTTTCTTTGCGAAGCCTGTTAGACCCTCTCGGTGCCCAGACAAACTGCTTGGGGCATCGCGTCCTGTGGTGATCGCACACCGCGATCCAAAAACAGGAGAAACTAAGCCCTGTTTCACCCCGGAATCAAGTACGCCCCGCCAAACGGGACGACTTGGTCACGTGCGGTCTTCACCGACATGTCAGCGTCGTTGATACGGACGTGCAGGATTTTGCAGAAGCTGATTCGGATGTACGTGCACACCGGAATCAGTGCGTATCCGCGGACAACACTCCGTATCCGACTTTTCTGTAATTAGCTGTAACTTAGTGTATACATGTCAGATTGAGACGAAACTTGCGCCATCGGACTCGTAGCAATACGCTGGTCCTGTGGGTCAAGTTTTGTTTGATTCTGAGAACGTTGGAAAATCGCGTGTCGTAGGCCCCACAGGCTCCACCTGACGGGCGATTTTGAGAACGGCTCATCGGAATCCAACTCTGGAAGTTCCGTTGGGTTCGTATCAACGTTCCTGACTTGTTGACACTAAGTTGGACTGATTTGGAGACCTTTGACCCTGACCCGGTTTTCGGTACAAAGCGACCTACACATGGACCCGCTTTGGCCCAGAAATGTCGTTTTTGCCCTTGTGTCCAAACTGGACTCAAGGACAGGCGTTTCTAACTATTTCCTATGTTCTGAGACTGTTGGTAATGTTCATTTCAGCTTTTGGAGGAGTTATTGCTGAACCCACTGTTACTAGGACCGCTATCGGTATTCCAATCTCAGGCAAGTGTACCTTGCCATAAATTGCAGTTTATTAGTTTATTTAGTTCTTTTGCTTTATTTTCTGGAATATTGTACATGCTACAACCTAGGACCGTATGACATACTTTGTGTCCGATCACAGTCGGGTGCCAACCCCGTACGCGGAGTTGAGTATGTCATTTAGTGATGGACATTCGAGACCCTTTATATTCTCGTGCTTGATTATCAAGTACACTACAACCTAGGACACTTGACACCATACATTGACAGAATCTTCCTGACATATTCAAGGTGATTCTGTATAGGATACAGGATGGACATAGTTATATATTCTTAGTTTATGACTGTTGCATTAGATCTGATCTCACGTGACATGGACATGAGACGTGTGGTTACATTGGGTGGGGAGAGACACACAGGCTACAGGCTGTTCTATATATATATACTACTATTGTGAGGTTGTAGACTCTCGAGCAGAGCTAGACCACTACTAGATATTGCTGCTACCGGCTCCCCGACACAGAGCTTGTAGCAGTCTCAGCCTGAGTACTAGTGTTGCTCTCAGTTGCATTTTCACTTAGATGGTTATGTAGTTACCCTGCTTATTTCATTTACTATTTCACTGCATTTATTTCTGGCTTATATTATTTGTACCTTGCTATGTCCCCTGAGGACCTGGAATGGATGATGTCCCCAGGTTTAGCAGAAGAGCATTATCCCGAGGTTTACGGGACAGGAGCTGAAGCTATACCAGGAGCTGTTGCTGAAGGAGAACCTAACATAGAAGCAGAGGTGATGGCAGAAGATTTTACTTGAGATTATGTTATTTATACTCTTCAGATACTTTATTTTGGACTCTTTTGTTCTGGTCGGATGAACCAGTGTTTTAGACTCTTGTCGGGTTGTTCCCCGACATACTCTGCTGAGACTGGACTTGATGTACTTTCTTTTATTTGCTGTTGTTCGTATTATTCTGTGTGTGGATGAGATTAGTTTTTGATATGATGTTGTAGACCTATATTACAGCTTAAGTATGCTTGATGGATCCATTAAATTGGGATGTCCATCGATGTGTACTGCTGGCCATTGCCACGTGTCTAGTCCCACGACATTTTGGGACTGGGGCGTGACATTTTCTGTAGTGTTTGTATGTACTTCTGTGTTGGTTGGAATATGGGGTAGCTAACCCAAAAATTTAGGAATAACGGTTTGTTGTTGGATAGTAGTATAAGCAAGATCTTTAGGTATAGTTTGGGATAGGATAGAACTTTGAGTCTTGGGATTTTAAATGGAGTTTCACAAAAATCTAATCAGATTGGAGTTTTGCTAAACCTAGTTTGAAGGGCCTTATGGGGTTAGAAATGGATCTTCATCGAACTCATTTGAACTAATTTTTCCTTCCTAAAAATTCTCGACATGTTATTAAGCTATCTAGCTAATCTAGTATAGAAATGTACAATGGATTAGCAATCTGCAGCTTTAGTCCACTCAGCCATCTCTCCAAATTGAAAATTGACATTTTTTTGTTTTTAAGGTCTGTTCACTTTAATTTGTACTACATTGATTACATGTTGATATCATAACCATGTTGCCTTGATGTATAGAACACAATTTTAGTTGTGTAATTTACTTTTTTTTATTCTTTGCAATCCAGGAGTTTCTCTCTTGGGTCTGATCGCCGCATGACAACCATGGGGGTTTATGTACGCGATCTCCTTCTTGGACATGTCAGTTGTCTGGTTGTAATTCTATGCATTTATAGATATCTTTATAAGCATTATATGTAGATATCTGATCTTTTTCTCAATTTTAGTTGAGCACTAGCTTCCACCTTTATGTTATATTGTGAATCATATGATGCATATATTAATCTCAAAGTAAGTTGTTTATCACTAAATTTGAAAGCTAATTATTTGGACACATGGTCAATGAGGTGATGTGAGTTTCCGAGCCTGGATTTCTATGGAGGTTGAGGTTGCATTGAGAGGAGAATATCTCAGTCAACAATTTTGTTAATGTCTGTAAAGTCGATCTATAAATATTGTGTTGTCTAAAGGAATATCATGCAGATTCTACTATATTTTTTCCCCAGCAATACCTTCATCTTTGTTTCCATGACAAGACCAACAATAGGAAACGCTGTCCCTCTAGACCATCGGATGAATCATTTATGATAGAGGAAGAAGAGGAAGGTACGACAATGAGAGTTGATAACAGGGATGCATCAGCGCAAAAGATCTAAGCGTCACCTCCCAAAGATGTGGCCTTCCACAGAGTGCGATAGAATATGAACAAAGGTAGCGTGATATGGTTGTGTTATGGTGGGGATGCTGGCATCATCAGATGCCAGGCTATCTCCTTGCCAGATATGCAACATGTATCGACAACAGAGTAACACAGTTAATTTTAATCGGGTATTTGTGAATTTTTGATAAAAACTGGATGCTGCTGCGGTTACCTGCAAGTGTTCCAACATGGCTCCTGCATCCCCCATCTGTATATCCTTTGTACGCTTCAATCTAAGATAATTTTTACAATCATAAGGAACCAAACCAACATTTTGAAGGCCACAAGGATGAATCTTAGTTGCTAGTGTCTGTGACTTCAATATTTTAATACCAAATGGAAGTGTAAGTTCATGATTATGGTCTGCTATAAAATCATTGACACAGTAGTTACCACTAGGAGTAATTTTGATTGACATGCGTGCAGGACAGCAGGTTCTTGGGTCATTCTTTTGTCTCTTTATATTAGCACTTTGAGGGCGGAATCCCTCTTTAGAGTATATAAACTCTTATGGTAACTTTTCTACCAGATCTTTCCTACCATCCTTTCTGGACACGAAAACCAACATGTACATCATAGTTGCAATAGAATTTTAATGCCATGTTTTTATTTGCAAACTCTATTCCGACTTTTGGCTCCTCTCCTATATATTCATCATCCATTAGTCCACTGAACTCCGTTTCTGTCTCTTCCTTCAGAATACCTAAACTTTCAGACCACCAACATCGCTTGACTGAAATAGACACGTTTGCTAATCCTATTCTACTTCCGTGTAAGAAGATGATTAATCTGAACTATTGGTATAATCCCCCCTTCCTCTCTCACAATGGCCCACCCTATGTTATGACACGATTTATTATAAACTGCTTGTATAGGAGCTTAAGGGTTAACCTAACGCTACTGAACCCCAAATTTATTTTCCAAGTAAGGCCTTAAGAGTGTTCTTTGATATGAAATTGTAATCACCTGAATTTTTAAGAATTTTAAAATTTATTTTCTGGAATTAATTAGCAATTTGCGGTAATTTTTAAAACCAGTAAATTAAAGCTGTCTGATTTAAAATGAATTTTTAAATGATATTAGATAATATTAAAATGTGATGAAAATTATATTTTCCAGTGTAAAATTAAAAACCGAGCATGGGGTATTTTTCCGGGAATTTATTGGACATCAGATGAACTTTTAAAGCATTAAAAACTGTTGTTGTATTTAACTGATTAATTAAATCAAGAATAATTAAAAACCAAACCATTTTTCTAAACCCTGAACCGGACCGGCCGGTTTCATTGAACCGAACCGCTCGGGCTAGCGGGTCGGATCCGGGTCAGACCCGACCCGCCAGCAACCAATCCGACCCGGCCGATTCACCTCCCCCAAACGCCTGAACCCCGACCCTAACTCTTCCTCTCCGGCCACCGTTACACCCGCCGCCGCCGCCGACTGGCCTCCCGTCCCTTCCTCTTCCCTTCCCCGTACCGGCGATCTCTTCCCCTTCCTCTTCCGGCAACGTCCGGTGAACCATCTCCCCTCAACCCCTATTTATAGCCTGTAGCAGCCGGCCGGAAATCCCCTTGTGAACTCCGGCGACCTCCAATCCGCCTCTGACCACCCTGTGACCCCGCTCCGACCACCGGGACCGGTACGCCCAGCCTCCAGCAACTTATTCCTGCCGTCCTCGACCCGCCAGCAGCTGCAGACCTCGACCAGAACCTCCGGGAGCGGACTCCAGCGCTTCTTTCCCTTCTCCGGCGCTGATCCGGCCAGCCAGGGCGTCGACGACCACCCCGGGACCGGCGACGCTTTCGCCTAAACCCCAGGCCGACTCTGGCAGGTGTGGACACGACCCAGGACGCGAGTTCAAGCCTGGACACGACCGGACACAAGGCAGGACACAGTAAACCCTAGAGTACAGGACACAATTTGGACACGTAAGACTCGGATTTTCAGCCTTCTTTCAGGTATTCACAGCTTCCTACTCGTAGCTCTGTTTCATGTTCCGTAAGTTTCTTTGCGAAGCCTGTTAGACCCTCTCGGTGCCCAGACAAACTGCTCGGGGCATCGCGTCCTGTGGTGATCGCACACCGCGATCCAAAAACAGGAGAAACTAAGCCCTGTTTCACCCCGGAATCGAGTACGCCCCGCCAAACGGGACGACTTGGTCGCGTGCGGTCTTTACCGATACATCAGCGTCGTTGATACGGACGTGCGGGCTTTCGCAGAAGCTGATTCGGATGTGCGTGCACACCGGAATCAGTGCGTATCCGCGGACAACGCCCCGTATTCGTACTTTCTGTTTCTCGCTGTAACTTAGTGTATACATGTCAGATCGAGACGAAACTTACGCCATCGGACTCGTAGCAATACGCTGGTCCTGTGGGTCAAGTTTGGTTTGATTCTGAGAACGTTGGAAAATCGCGTGTCGTGGGCCCCACAGGCTCCACCTGACGGGCGATTTTGAGAACGGCTCATCGGAATCCAACTCTGGAAGTTCCGTTGGGTTCGTATCAACGTTCCTGACTTGTTGACACTAAGTTGGACTGATTTGGAGACCTTTGACCCTGACCCAGTTTTCGGTACAAAGTGACCTACACATAGACCCGCTTTGGCCCAGAAATGTCGTTTTTGCCCTTGTGTCCAAACTGGACTCAAGGACAGGCGTTTCTAACTATTTCCTATGTTCTGAGACTGTTGGTAATGTTCATTTCAGCTTTTGGAGGAGTTATTGCTGAACCTACTGTTACTAGGACCATTATCGGTATTCCAATCTCAGGCAAGTGTACCTTGCCATAAATTGCAGTTTATTAGTTTATTTAGTTCTTTTGCTTTATTTTCTGGATTATTGTACATGCTACAACCTAGGACCGTATGACGTACTTTGTGTCCGATCACAGTCGGGTGCCAACCCCGTACGCGGAGTTGAGTATGTCATTTAGTGATGGATATTCGAGACCCTTTATATTCTTGTGCTTGTTTATCAAGTACACTATAACCTAGGACACCTGACACCATACATTGGCAGAATCTTCCTGACATATTCAAGGTGATTCTGTATAGGATACAGGATGGACATAGTTATATATTCTTAGTTTATGACTGTTGCATTAGATCTGATCTCACGTGACATGGACATGAGACGTGTGGTTACATTGGGTGGGGAGAGACACACAGGCTACAGGCTGTTATATATATATATACTACTATTGTAAGGTTGTAGACTCTCGAGCAGAGCTAGACCACTACTAGATATTGCTGCTACCGGCTCCCCGACACAGAGCTTGTAGCAGTCTCAGCCTGAGTACTAGTGTTGCTCTCAGTTGCATTTTCACTTAGATGGTTATGTAGTTACCCTGCTTATTTCATTTACTATTTCACTGCATTTATTTCTGGCTTGTATTATTTGTACCTTGCTATGTCCCCTGAGGACCTGGAATGGATGATGTCCCCAGGTTTAGCAGAAGAGCATTATCCCGAGGTTTACGGGACAGAAGCTGAAGCTATACCAGGAGCTGTTGCTGAAGGAGAACCTAACATAGAAGCAGAGGTGATGGCAGAAGATTTTACTTGAGATTATGTTATTTGTACTCTTCAGATACTTTATTTTGGACTCTTTTGTTCTGGTCGGATGAACCAGTGTTTTAGACTCTTGTCGGGTTGTTCCCCGACATACTCTGCTGAGACTGGACTTGATGTACTTTCTTTTATTTGCTGTTGTTCGTATTATTCTGTGTGTGGATGAGATTAGTTTTTGATATGATGTTGTAGACCTATATTACAGCTTAAGTATGCTTGATGGATCCATTAAATTGGGATGTCCATCGATGTGTACTGCTGGCCATTGCCACGTGTCTAGTCCCACGACATTTTGGGACTGGGGCGTGACATGGTTTTTGTGGTGGCCCATGCAGGTCAACGACAAATTGTTTGGTCTCAACTTAGGGGCCAAACAAACCTGTAAAAGGATAGGATAGGCTATAGGATCTCATCCATTTGTTGAACGTTTTTGAAACTCTATATCGCATTCGAATTAAGTACTTGATTTTGCATCCTACTTGACTCTACTAAACGTTCTCATAAAGTTTATTTTGCATGCAGAATAATGGATCCGAGAAATGGAGATGAAGTTCCTTTTACACCATAAGACGCTGTGGTTACCTATGGTGATGGGGTTACACCAGAGAACAGAGGTCAATCCTCTCAGAGTGGACAAGATGAGCAGCATAACTCAAGGTTCAGGCGCGATGATATCCCACCTCCGCCACAGTTCACTCCACAGATGCCTGCCTTCCCACCAGGACAAGCAATGGATGGGCAGCAAATGTTCCAGATGTTTTATGCTATGATGCAAGCTCAACAACAAGTTCAACAGGAGGCGCAGCGTCAGGAGGCAGAGAACTTGAGAAACAGCCTAGTAAATGCATTGGAGCAAGCAAACCCGCAAGCTAGGCGACCAGCGACGGGATCTATCACTGATTTCCGTCAACTCAAGCCCCGTACCTTTTCGGGCAAAGAAGGACCAACTGAAGTGCATGAATGGCTCACTAATACACAGCATCAGTTGGAAGCAGCTGAACTTCCGCGGGAGAGATGGATGACTGCTGTCCGAATGCAACTAACGGACAACGCGCACCACTAGTGGCTAGCTGAAGAGAGGAGGCTCGGACATGACCGAGTCACTTGGGAGGAGTTCTCCAGACTCTTCCAAGAGGTGTACATCCCAGCCGTTGCTAGATCAGAACTCCGAGATAAGTTCAACCGCCTCATCCAGGGCAACATGACGGTGGAGGAGTATAATGCTGAATTCATTCGCCTGAGTCGTTTCGCCCCTTCTCTAATTCCTACCGAAGAAGAGAAGGCGGAGAAATTCTTTGACGGACTCAGGTTCGAGCTTCAGAGGTTGATTGGATCTGTTGCCCCTACATCGTACAACGACGTCCTTGCGGCAGCACGACGCATGGAGCGCGTCACTAGGAGGGAGTCAAGCCTGAAGCGACCATTTTCCTCAGCACCATCCAAGGCAGCACAAGGGGATTCTGCAAAGCGACTCCAAAGGAATCTACCGCAGAGGGCAGCACCAAGAACTCTACCTACATGTCATTTCTGCGGCAAGTTGGGTCACATTGAAAAGGAGTGCAGACGCAAATTGGGACTGTGCCTGGTATGCGGCTCCAACCAGCATCTATCCAGGGACTGCACAGCACGTCGAGAGGGAGAACCACGACTAGCTCTACCTGCACCACGGCCAGATTATCCAGCAGTGGGAGCACAGCAGACGGGAGTTGGAGGAGTCAGACCACCAGCTCTAGGAGGATATCAGCCAAGACCTCCATTGCCACCTCAAGCAGCACTATTCTAACAGGCTCGTCAGCAGAGGGGACCAGCACAGGGACGAGGTCAGGCTTTTGCATTGGCTGTTCAGGAAGAAGCTATTGCTGGAGAAGTTATAGCAGGTACCATCTTAGTAGCTTCATTACCTGCTGTAGCTTTATTTGATTCTGGGGCATCACACTCATTTATAGCTGCTAGCTTCGTAGCCACCCATAGAGTAGCTACTGCACCCCTTCCGAAGACTAAGAGGATTCTTACGGGAGGTGGAATTATACCTGTTAGTGATATCTGTAGATCATGTTCAGTAGTAGTCTGCGGAAGAGAGATGCGAGCCCAATTTCTGATCTTTTCTATGCCTGACTATGATGTGGTACTTGGTATGGACTGGTTAAGTCAGTATCATGCTACTCTTGATTGTCGGCTTGGAAAAGTTATATTCAGACCACCTGGACACTCAGAGTTTGAATTTCTTCGAGGAGCTGTAGAACAAGGTGTTCAGCCAACTCTTAGGGTACTAACTGTAGAAGGGGAGTCAAGTTACCCAAGAGTTATATCAGAATTTGTGGATGTATTTCCCGATGATCTTCCAGGTCTACCACCTGATCGGGAAATAGAATTCACCATAGACTTAACTCCAGGAGCAGAACCTATCACTTCAACGGTTTATAGACTAGCCCCTAAGGAGTTAGTAGAGTTGAAGAAGCAAGTTGATGAACTTCTGGGAAAAGGTTTCATCCGGCCCAGTGTTTCACCTTGGGGAGCACCAATACTGTTTGTACCTAAGAAGGATGGAACAGTGCGCCTGTGCATTGATTACAGGGCGTTAAACGCTGTGACCATTAAGAACCGGTATCCCTTGCCTCGTATTGATGACTTGTTTGATCAGTTGAGTGGAGCTAGGATATTTTCAAAGATTGACCTAAGATCCGGTTATCACCAGATTAGGGTGAGGAAGGAAGATATCCCGAAGACAGCCTTTAGAACCAAGTATGGACACTATGAGTTCTTAGTAATGCCGTTTGGTTTAACCAACGCGCCTGCTGTGTTCATGAGCTTGATGAACCGAGTTTTCCATCAATACTTGGATAAATTCGTGGTTGTATTTATTGATGACATTCTGGTATATTCTAAAAGTCACGAAGAGCACGAAGAACATCTCAGAATCGTGCTAGAGACGTTGAGGCAGGAGAAGCTTTATGCTAAGCTCAGTAAATGTGAGTTTTGCATGGATAAGGTGCCATTCTTGGGGCATATTATCTCAGGAGAAGGGCTGTCAGTTGATCTAGAGAAGGTTGCTGCTATTGAGACTTGGCCTACACCAACATCAGTTGCTGAAGTGAGGAGTTTTCTAGGACTTGCTGGATATTACAGAAGGTTCGTAGAAAATTTCTTAAGGATTGCAGAACCAATGACGAAGTTGACACGGAAAGATCAGGACTTTGCATGGACAGAAGAATGTCAGTTGGCCTTTGAAGAACTGAAGAGGCGTTTAACAACAGCACCAGTCTTGACTCTTCCTTCAGGGTCAGGCGGTTTTGTTGTTTATAGCGATGCGTCAGGTAGTGGCCTAGGATGTGTTTTGATGCAGCATGGCAAAGTTATTGCTTATGCATCGAGACAGTTGAAGGTCCATGAGAAGAACTATCCAACGCATGATCTGGAGCTAGCTGCTGTAATATTTGCACTTAAGATCTGGAGACATTATCTTTATGGTGAGAAGGTAGAAATCTTCACTGATCACAAAAGTCTGAAGTATGTATATACTCGGAAGGAGCTTAACATGAGGCAAAGACGCTGGCTGGAGTTAATGGTGGACTTTGATATAGATCTGCAGTACCACCCAGGGAAGGCGAATGTAGTAGCAGACGCACTCAGCAGGAAGCCTACAGCATATTTCTTGACAATGCAGCCTGAGCTATTGAGAGATCTGCAGGAGCTTCAGATAGAGGTTATTCTACCAAGGCAGAGTGGCTTGCTGGCTAATCTGGAAGTGAAGTCATCGCTCGTGGAAAGGATTAAAGAAGCTTTGCCTACTGATGCAAGATTTAGAAGACTCAAAGAGAAGACAGAAGCAGGTTTGCAGACGGGACTTCGCATACATGAGGATGGCACATTAAGGTGCGGAGATCGTCTATATGTTCCAAATGGAGAACTGAGACAAGAGCTAATGACTGAAGCACATAGCTCTATATACTCTGTTCATCCAGGAGGAACAAAGATGTATCGAGATCTAAGGCAGTACTATTGGTGGCATGGAATGAAGAGAGAGATTGCTAGATTTGTAGCTAAATGTTTAGTCTGCCAACAAGTGAAAGCAGAGCATCAGAGGACTGCCGGAATGCTGCAGCCGCTTCCCATACCAGAATGGAAGTGGGAACATATCACCATGGACTTCGTCACAGGATTCCTAAGGAGCCCGAGCGGAAAAGATGCAGTATGGGTTATCGTGGACCGACTCACTAAGTCTGCGCACTTCTTGCCATTTAGAGTTGGGCAGTCCACAGAGATACTAGCCGACATGTATATGCGACAAATAGTAAGATTGCATGGAGTGCCGGTTAGTATTGTATCAGATCGAGACTCGAGATTTACCTCTCATTTCTGGAGAAGTATGCAAGAGAGTCTTGGTACCAGACTAAAATTCAGCACTGCCTATCATCCTCAGACAGATGGTCAATCAGAACGTACAATCCAGATCTTGGAGGATATGCTGCGATCCTGTATGTTAGACTTTGGAGGGTCTTGGGAAGATCATTTGCACTTGGTAGAGTTCTCCTACAACAACAGTTACCAGGCAAGTATCAAGATGGCACCTTTCGAGGCGTTATACGGTAGGAAGTGCAGATCGCCAATATGCTGGAGTGACGTCGGAGAGCGTCAAATTTTGGGACCAGAGTTGGTGATGCAAACTATGGAGAAGGTTAAACAAATCCAGAATCATCTTCGGGCTGCTCAGGACAGGCAGAAGCATTGGGCTGATACACACCGACGTCCACTGGAATTCAAGGAAGGAGAACATGTATTCCTGAGGATCTCGCCTACTCGAGGAACCATTCGCTTTGGGAGCAGAGGCAAGTTGAGTCCAAGGTACATTGGGCCCTTCGATATCCTGGAGCGCATTGGTGAGGTGGCCTATCGTCTTGCATTACCTCCATCTCTAGAGGGAGTGCATGACGTATTCCATGTCTCACAGTTGAGAAGGTATGTGACTGACCCAAGTCATATAGTGGATCATTCTGAGATCGCAGTAGGCCCAAGCCTGAGATATGAAGAACAACCGGTGGGTATACTCGGAACCAGTGAGAAGACACTGCGAGGGCAGACCATTAAACTGGTTCGTATGGCTTAGAAGCAACATTCTCCTGGTGAATCTACTTGGGAGAGAGAAGATATCATGCGCCATAAATATCCCCACTTATTCGAGGATACAGGTATATTTTAAGTAAATTTTTTCCTGTAGTTCTGTTCTATTAGTAGTTTAATCTTTAAATTGCGAGGACGCAATTTTCTTAAGGGGGGTAGATTGTAATCACCTGAATTTTTAAGAATTTTAAAATTTATTTTCTGGAATTAATTAGCAATTTGCGGTAATTTTTAAAACCAGTAAATTAAAGCTGTCTGATTTAAAATAAATTTTTAAATGATATTAGATAATATTAAAATGTGATGAAAATTATATTTTCCAGTGTAAAATTAAAAACCGAGCATGGGGTATTTTTCCGGGAATTTATTGGACATCAGATGAACTTTTAAAGCATTAAAAACTGTTGTTGTATTTAACTGATTAATTAAATCAAGAATAATTAAAAACCAAACCATTTTTCTAAACCCTGAACCGGACCGGCCGGTTTCATTGAACCGAACCGCTCGGGCTAGCGGGTCGGATCCGGGTCAGACCCGACCCGCCAGCAACCAATCCGACCCGGCCGATTCACCTCCCCCAAACGCCTGAACCCCGACCCTAACTCTTCCTCTCCGGCCACCGTTACACCCGCCGCCGCCGCCGACTGGCCTCCCGTCCCTTCCTCTTCCCTTCCTCGTACCGGCGATCTTTTCCCCTTCCTCTTCCGGCAACGTCCGGTGAACCATCTCCCCTCAACCCCTATTTATAGCCTGTAGCAGCCGGCCGAAAATCCCCTTGTGAACTCCGGCGACCTCCAATCCGCCTCTGACCACCCTGTGACCCCGCTCCGACCACCGGGACCGGTACGCCCAGCCTCCAGCAACTTATTCCTGCCGTCCTCGACCCGCCAACAGCTGCAGACCTCGACCAGAACCTCCGGGAGCGGACTCCAGCGCTTCTTTCCCTTCTCCGGTGCTGATCCGGCCAGCCATGGCGTCGACGACCACCCCGGGACCGGCGACGCTTTCGCCTAAACCCCAGGCCGACTCTGGCAGGTGTGGACACGACCCAGGACGCGAGTTCAAGCCTGGACACGACCGGACACAAGGCAGGACACAGTAAACCCTAGAGTACAGGACACAATTTGGACACGTAAGACTCGGATTTTCAGCCTTCTTTCAGGTATTCACAACTTCCTACTCGTAGCTCTGTTTCATGTTCCGTAAGTTTCTTTGCGAAGCCTGTTAGACCCTCTCGGTGCCCAGACAAACTGCTCGGGACATCGCGTCCTGTGGTGATCGCACACCGCGATCCAAAAACAGGAGAAACTAAGCCCTGTTTCACCCCGGAATCGAGTATGCCCCGCCAAACGGGACGACTTGGTCGCGTGCGGTCTTTACTGATACGTCAGCGTCGTTGATACGGACGTGCGGGCTTTCGCAGAAGCTGATTCGGATGTGCGTGCACACCGGAATCAGTGCGTATCCGCGGACAACGCCCCGTATCCGTACTTTCTGTTTCTCGCTGTAACTTAGTGTATACATGTCAGATCGAGACGAAACTTGCGCCATCGGACTCATAGCAATACGCTGGTCCTGTGGGTCAAGTTTGGTTTGATTCTGAGAACGTTGGAAAATCGCGTGTCGTGGGCCCCACAGGCTCCACCTGACGGGCGATTTTGAGAACGGCTCATCGGAATCCAACTCTGGAAGTTCCGTTGGGTTCGTATCAACGTTCCTGACTTGTTGACACTAAGTTGGACTGATTTGGAGACCTTTGACCCTGACCCGGTTTTCGGTACAAAGCGACCTACACATGGACCCGCTTTGGCCCAGAAATGTCGTTTTTGCCCTTGTGTCCAAACTGGACTCAAGGACAGGCATTTCTAACTATTTCCTATGTTCTGAGACTGTTGGTAATGTTCATTTCAGCTTTTGGAGGAGTTATTGCTGAACCCACTGTTACTAGGACCGCTATCGGTATTCCAATCTCAGGCAAGTGTACCTTGCCATAAATTGCAGTTTATTAGTTTATTTAGTTCTTTTGCTTTATTTTCTGGATTATTGTACATGCTACAACCTAGGACCGTATGACGTACTTTGTGTCCGATCACAGTCGGGTGCCAACCCCGTACGCGGAGTTGAGTATGTCATTTAGTGATGGATATTCGAGACCCTTTATATTCTTGTGCTTGTTTATCAAGTACACTATAACCTAGGACACCTGACACCATACATTGGCAGAATCTTCCTGACATATTCAAGGTGATTCTGTATAGGATACAGGATGGACATAGTTATATATTCTTAGTTTATGACTGTTGCATTAGATCTGATCTCACGTGACATGGACATGAGACGTGTGGTTATATTGGGTGGGGAGAGACACACAGGCTACAGGCTGTTCTATATATATATACTACTATTGTGAGATTGTAGACTCTCGAGCAGAGCTAGACCACTACTAGATATTGCTGCTACCGGCTCCCCGACACAGAGCTTGTAGCAGTCTCAGCCTGAGTACTAGTGTTGCTCTCAGTTGCATTTTCACTTAGATGGTTATGTAGTTACCCTGCTTATTTTATTTACTATTTCACTGCATTTATTTCTGGCTTGTATTATTTGTACCTTGCTATGTCCCCTGAGGACCTGGAATGGATGATGTCCCCAGGTTTAGCAGAAGAGCATTATCCCGAGGTTTACGGGACAGGAGCTGAAGCTATACCAGGAGCTGTTGCTGAAGGAGAACCTAACATAGAAGCAGAGGTGATGGCAGAAGATTTTACTTGAGATTATGTTATTTGTACTCTTCAGATACTTTATTTTGGACTCTTTTGTTCTGGTCGGATGAACCAGTGTTTTAGACTCTTGTCGGGTTGTTCCCCGACATACTCTGCTGAGACTGGACTTGATGTACTTTCTTTTATTTGCTGTTGTTCGTATTATTCTGTGTGTGGATGAGATTAGTTTTTGATATGATGTTGTAGACCTATATTACAGCTTAAGTATGCTTGATGGATCCATTAAATTGGGATGTCCATCGATGTGTACTGCTGGCCATTGCCACGTGTCTAGTCCCACGACATTTTGGGACTGGGACGTGACAGAAATGGTGTACATTAGCATTATTGATTGAGTTGAGATACCATCAAATCAATTTGTTAGAATATTCTTTTCTGGTTCCACAATCGTCTTCAACTAGGTATTAATAACAAGGTCAGGTATCACTCAGCCCCTAAAATTATGAAGGTTATGCTAGTTTTGGATGGGTAATCGTGAAGTGCATTAGAACCAAGTAAAAAAAAAGAGGGCATATGTTGGCTTGATTCTATCTTCAACGATTTTTCTTTTTGTGATTCTATAGGTATCCTTGTTGTTATCAGTAGTAACTTGGATGACTTCAAATATGCGAGAACTTTTGGATGTGTCACATCGCTCGAAAATTATGAGCGAGGTAAACGCAGCCATATTGACAAGCCAGTCATGAAAAAGGTATGAGCCTTCCCTCATCTCTCTGTTTATTTGGGATGCAGTGATTAGTATATTAAGTCCAATGAATTGGTAATATTTAGTGATGAGTATGTCTGAGTCCAAACGATTTATAATTTGGGGATTAGAATGTATGTAGCTAAAGTCTTAGTTTGTTCTCAGGGCAATTAAATTTGTTAGAAAAATATGATGCTAAAATGCTTTTCTATTATACAATGCAATAAAATGGAGCTAATCAACGAGGTTCTGTAAGTTTATAAATTAAGTTGACGACACCTGGAGAAATCACGTACAACTTTTATGAACGGTGTTTATATTTTTGTGAGCTCCAAAAAGAAACAAAGTACCTCTGTTCCTCCCCCTTCTCTTTACAATATCCTTCATGAAGATGTTCTAGCTAGTTGATAGTTTAATCTTAGACATATGTTTAATCTATTTAACTTTTCCAGTAGATAAAGCATTAACACTAAACAAACTCTATTAATTGGCAAACCCTAAGCTACCCAGCTTGCTAAAGATATTGATATGGGCTCAAAACCAGCTTGATGAGAAGGCTATTTTTCTACGTATTAACGACTTATCCACATCGACACTTGAGGATCTAGCAGTTTGACGATGTAATCTTTCTGTTTACAACCAGGTTAGTATGATACTGCTTATGGGGACACCATCGAGAATGTGAATATACTGCCATATAAATAAATATGCTTTATTTGCTTTATGAAATTATACCATCGTGTAAGTAATTTACAAGCTAATTCTCTAAAATACAACCTAATTTCACATAGGACTGATGGTAACCATAATTAGTAATACGAGTAAATAATTTTTTTAGTTATATCATCTTTCAGTCTTGGCACCTATTCTTAATGCAGCTATAGGAAGCTGCTCTTATGTGTCTCATGGAAGAAGAGGATTTGCATTTACATTTGCCATTTTTGTCATATTTTCTCTTCATTGGCCTACATATATGTAAGTTCTTATTTCTTATATTCATCATCTTTGTGTCAGTCTCTACTTAATGCGAATAAATTAGCTGCATTAAGAAAATAAGGTACTTGTTATCATATGTAATGAATATTGAAGAGTTTGCTCAGTCATCATCTCTGTGTCAGTCTCTAAAGACTTAATTGCTAAATTCATGTTTGTTATTTACAAAATATGGTACTTGTTATCATGTGTAATGAATATAGAAGAGGGTTCAAGTTTAAGAGATAGCAAATTATTAAAGAGGATTCAAGTTCAAGATAATCTAATTTAAGTAGATTATGAGAACTTTAGCAGCGTATCAGAGGATGTATTTGTGTGCACAGAAGAAATTGAGAGTGCATATATGGATAACAACAGGGATATGTAGAACTACTTGTTCTGCTGTTGCAACTACAACAGCCCATACCAGTTCCTGCAGCAGGCAGTGCTCGATGCTATTGGGTGCTAATTTCTGCTGGATAATAAGCAGCTGCAGTGCACACTGCAAGCAACAACACATTTAAGCTTACTTCAGAGTACCAGGGCCTGTACGTGTAGGTAGCAATCTAAGTGAAGTATCTGCAGACTTGCTAATGCAGAAGTAGTAGCAGTACTCGAGAGACATGGGTGTGTGCTAACCGTGTATCTGCCATGGAATCAAGAGTTGAAACTGTAGTTTGCAGGGAGTATCATGAGTGACACATGAGATATCTAAGTGATTTATGTTTGTAGTATCAGTCATTGTGTACAAGATGTGTGATGTGCAGAAAATCACATATGACTATGTCAAGTACATAATTTTGTAGCAGTAGTAGGGTATAGTATGTTCACAGAGTGTTTTGGTATAGTATCCATGAGTGGGGGTTTGATACACAAGTGTCAACACATGTATCTGTGTAGAGTGTGGGTATATGATGGTCATGGGTATTAGGGTGGCTGGTAGCAAAGTTAAATGAGGATGAATTGCATTTTCCTTTTGGACATGAACATGCCCGAATCATCTTCAACAATGTTTTGGGTCCTTTTGGAACGTCTCCATGGATGAGCCATATGTTATTGGAGTATCAAGAAATTATCTTGTCGAATACACCTCAAATATGTATACACGCACAAATACGATTCTTTGGAACATCGACATTGATGAGCCATATGTTATAGGAGTATCAAGGAAGTATCCTGTCGAATACACCTCAGATATGGATACACACACAAATATGCTTCTTCGGAGGAGTAACCATGCAACATAGGTCCTTGACCATGAATGTTAAATTTTTGTTTAATGTCTGGCAATGTATATTTGTAGATTTTATTTCCATCTTACTAATTGTAAATTCTTTAGATTTTAATGCCAGTGTCCAGTTCTACATTCTTACTTTTGGGGTTAATCCTTTTTTACCGTCACAATATTATTCACATAAAACATATAGCTTGGAACCTTGTATTGCCTGCCTATTAAGTACACTTTAAGTTTATTTTGTAACTAATACAAAATATTGACTTGAACCTTGATGCAAGCCAACAATGATTGGTGTGTGTGTTATATGGGGTAAGCGGTTCCTATGGTGTCTTCTTAGGAAATTTTCTAAGGTGGAGTCAACATGTCAAATTTGCTTCTCATATCCTCCAATACTTGTTATTTCTTTTCCATATATTTAGTTGGGATTTAGTGTGGTGCATTGGTGTCCAATTAGAGATTACTAATTGACACCCCTTAGGATTTTTTTTTTTGCTTGAATATATATGCTGTGAAGTGAGACACTGGTCATTCAAATATGAAGTCGTTAGTTTAGATTTACTTCTATTATTTCACATGGTTTGTAATTTTTTTTCATAATGAGGGAAAAACATTTCAGGTACTTAAACGTGAAGTTAATTCTTATTTCTTATGTTTTGTTTTATTTACCTCAGGACAACTAATTTTTTTATTCCTTTTGTAAACAAGATTGAATACTTGTAAAATACATCCTTTTGTCTACAATATTAGGTCCACTTATTATTGTTACTGTGTGAAAAAAATAACTACCTCTATATTTTCTGGGTTCTGAAAATATTGTTTCTTGTCAACCGATTTTTATGTTTAAGAAAAATTATGATCATATTCCAACAGCCTTATTTTGTACTATTTCTAGCATGTTGATGCTTGATCATATGCTAGAAACTTTATGTTTATATCACCACCTGCAACCAAGGAGGTTGGAGGTTATCTTGATTCATATGTGTTGATTTTGTTATTTGTTTGTGTTGATATTGTGAATTCATCTTGTCCATGCCAGAAACATTCTACTGCAAATATATTGGACAAAAATAATCTGGTCAAGTACGATATGAAGAGTGGACACTTTTAGGCAACTGACCTTGGTAGAATTCCAAAATCTGCAGTTATCAAAGCCAACACAACATTTTGGCAAGTACATGCATGAGACAAGCAACATCTATCATAATGATAGGTAATGGCTTTTATACTGAACAACAACGAAGATGCCACCACTTGCTTTTATTATGTTATCCTCTATGAAAATATGATCAAATTTTGCAACAGAAAGTCTGAATTTTATTTTGCTACTATTGTAGTGGTGGTGATGATGCTATTGTTCAAAATTTAACATGCTATTATGCTTAATAGTCTTTATGGTTCAAAATTCTAGCTTGATTTTATTAGCTTATATTGAAATACTTATTTCTGCAGCGGTAGTCTTTATGGTCCAAAATTCTAGCTTGATTTGATGTCACGACCCGCATCCGGTTATTCGGGCACGAGTGCGTGGGCACGTCCAGCCTACGCCGTAGTGTCGGCGGTAGTACGCTGTCTAGGTCATTTCTGGGGTCAATAAGTATCTATCTCATCCACAATAATGAACATGTAAGAATAATCACAGGAAATAGGAATGCTAAGATTTCATAATATTTAATCTGTGACAACCAATCCACAGTTAATACAAGCCAGAAGATAAACCGGGGACAAACCCGAGTATATGCTGAAAGGAAATAAATAAGCAGCTACTGCTAACTACTCTGCAGAAGTAGCCTCCTGGGTAGGAACTGGCTCCTCATATGGGTCACCTGCTAACTCATAGTGGGCATAATAGGTAGGGGCAAGGTCCTCATCATCGCCTAAAATAACGGATCCAGTCAGGAAAGGAGCAAAGTACACAATGCACAACAAGATTAAACTAAATATTTATTATAATTAACTTGAGTATCATATTGAGAAAGTTGCATAGAAGAACATCAATATCTCAGAGTTAATGCTATAAACAGGAATATGAGAAAGCAGGAATAAATGAGACAGGAAAAGAAACTACAACAGTCAGCAAGAACTATAACAAGATCCAGAAACTATCTGTGTGAATTTGTGTTTGTTTTAGAATACATAGTTGGCATGTAGGGGTTTATAAGGCTAATCCGGCCGTCATAGACGGCTATTAAACATGAAAAATCGAGATCCGGCTGAGGGTACAGTCGTGCACCAACAACTATTAAACATGATAGGGGGGAAAGGTAAACTACATGCCTTCTAGTATTCTCCCACCCGACATAAAAAGCAAGACATGAAATACAGTATCCAAGACATGAAATCCAGTATTCTAGCACTACGTGTAATCATCAATGGTACTAGCAAAGCAGGAAATTAATTATCATAATATAAAGATTAATTTGAAGTGCAGGTACTTGCCTGTTGTTTGGATCCAGTTAATTGTACTTCGGGGAAATATTCCAGAGATGAGTCCAAATGCTGAAATAGACATTACCATCATGCTCAGAAAATGTCAAATAGCTAGAAACGCCTGTCCTTGGGTCCAATTTGGAGACAAGGGCAAAAACGGCAGTTTCGGGTCAAAACGGGGTCCGCCGGTGGGCCCGCTTTGCACCGAAAAATGCGTCCGGGTCAACGGTCTCCAAATTCACCAAACTTAGTGTCAACAGGTCAGGAACACTGATACGAACCCAACGAAACTTCCAAATTTGGATTCCGATGAGCCGATCACAAAATCGCCCGTCGAGCGGGGCCTGTGGGGCCCACAACACGCGATTTTGTCAACGTTCTCAGAATCGAACCGAACTTGACCCACAGGACCAGCGTATTGCTACGAGTCCGATGATGCAAGTTTCGTCTCGATCTGACGAGTGTACAAGAAGTTAGGGCAAATTGCAGAAAAGTCGGATACGGGGCGATGTCCGCGGATACGCGTTGATTTCGGTGTGCACGCACACCCGAATCAGCTTCCGCGAAATCTCACACGTCCGTATTGACGATGCGCACGTATCTGTGAAACCCACGCATGACCAAGTCGTCCCGTTTGGCGGGGCGTACTCAATTTCGGGATTAAACAGGGTCTGGTTTTTCCTGTTTTTGGATCGCGGTGTGCGATCACCACAGGACGCGATGCCCCGAGCGGTTTGTCCGGGCACCGAGAGGGTCATACAGGCTTCGCAACGCAATTTACGGAATAGAAAACGGGGCAGCAAGGAGAAAGTTACACGCACCTGAACAGGGTCCAAAAATCGGGTCTTCACCGTGTCCGTGTCGTGTCCGACACAGAATTTGGGAATTAGGGTTAGGGTTAGAGTTTGGGTTCCCAGGCGGAGGATGGCGGGTCGGGCGGCGGGGGAGGCCGGAGGCGGTCGAGGGCGGCTGGGGGAGCGCTGGCGGCGCTGGCCGGAGGCGGCGGCGCGCCGGACCGGGCCGTGGCGGCTCAGGCGAGGGAAAGGAAGAGGAGAGGGAGGCGGCTGCTGGCGGCTGGCGGCCTCGCGGGGGTGGCGCCGGAGCGGGACGGCGGCGGCGGAGTGGAGGAGCAGAGGGGGGTTAGGGTTTAAATAGGCGGTGGTCGGGGTGTCGCCGGAGGCTGGCGTCGTCGAGGTTGGTCGGGGTCGGGGCCGGAGAAGAGGGGGGTTAGGGTTTAAATAGGCGGTGGCCGGTGAGACGGGGCCGAGCAAGGCGGCGGAGGACGCGGGTCATGGTCGGCGAGGCAGCCGGGGAACGCGGGCTGGGCGGCGCGTGGCCGAGCGGGCGGCCGGAGCGCCGGGAGACGCGGGCAAGGGCGGGTCCGGGGAGAGAGGAAAAAGCGGGTCGGGCGGCTCGCGGTTCGGGTCTGACCGACCCGAACCCGACCCGGATGGCCAATGGGCCGGGCTAGGTGGGCCGCAGGCTGGGCTCAATGTATACGGGCTGGGCTCGGTTTAGATTTAGGTTTTTAAATAATAACTTATTAAACGAATAATTAAATAAATAAGTAAATAAATAAATTAATAGTATTTAGGTATTTTAAAATAGGTCCGGGGCCTAAAAATTCCAGAAAAATTACCCTAAGTCCAGTTTTCCATTTTACACCCAAAAATATTATTTTCATAATATTTTAATATCAATTAAAAATCATGTAATAATTCAAAACCCTTATTTTAATTACAAAAAATTCCCAGAAAATTCCAGAAAATTGTGAAAAATCTCAATTTTAATCATTCTTGCAAAATCTGGGGGTTTACAATCTACCCAACTTATAAAAATTTTGTCCTCGAAATTTAAAATTAAGCCATACTCTATTAATCCTTCATGTACATCAATCGCAATTTTCTTGCGATAATTAGAATCCCTATCATATCCACTGCAATCATTTCATGGTTAAGATGACTATTGTTCCAATCAAGAATTCAACCTATGGTTATTACTTCTTACTTCCTCAAATTACCCACAGGTGAAATTTTAATTAAGTCCATATAACACCTTCAAGATTTGCATATGCTTATGAATTGCCTCACGATTCTAACTATCATAATTCCTCTAGAAGTGATTCGAGGCCAATATTCCCCTTTGTATGTTCCAACTTTTTAAATTACATTCACATCCTCAATATTCTAACTAGGTAGTCCAACCATCAAATTGTAATTCTTAATCAAATCATCAAATTTAAAATAATTTAAATGTAGTTCGCCATATTCAAGTCTGAATTATATCCTCTAAATTCAAATTGACGATTTTACTTTCATTACTCAAAATTTAAATCATGTATCCAAGATACAACTTATTGGGTCCTCGATATCAATTCATTAATAATTTTAGTCACTCCTCTAAATTTTCAAAATTATAATGGCTTGCTTCTTCCTAATCTAACCTTACTCGGTCACGATCCAAAAGATATTCCTCTCGAGTTGACAAATGCATTGCTACCCAACTTAGAGTTTACCCATTCATCCCAAAAGACTATATACCTTAAGAAAAATATTCCTTAATATGTTTACCTATGTCATTCAATCCTCGAACTTCAACGCCAATCATATTACATATGATATGTCCTCAATTATGAAAGTTTAATCCTCAAGTATGTGATTGGCCTATGTGGCAATCTAGTACTATCTATGTACCAACTTATACCAAGCACGAGATTTCGTCTTTCCGAAATAAGGGAAGACGAAGATCAATAATAAAGAGTTCAAGGGTGGGGTGATAGAATAGAAATATCGGGGTCAAGGAGTTTTAAAGAATTCAGGTGGGAATTGTCAAGCAATTGTGGATTGAATCCTATCTCGGTAATTCCTATTCACATGCTCGTATTAATACAGTTATGTAATCGATACGATATGCTCAGAAATATCTAGGGGCAAGTATACTAGTCAACTATATCTCAATCCACGTAAAGGATTAATTCGAAGGGCGAATCAAGCGCACTATGGTTGATCAGACCGTAATACACTGATTCTGAAATATATCATTGTGGGCCTCCCCAATAATATACTTGTCATGAACAAGCTCGATAAAGGGTAAGCTTGCAAAACTAGGCTTATAGAATAGCATCATAAATCAAGTACGGCAAGGTTAAGTGCGCTAGATGATGATGAAAGGAGGTACAAATCATTGAAGTTCACACAATAAGCAAAATAACAGAAGACTCTACAATCTCTACAGTTATTAAATATAAAAGCATACCAGGTTATTAGCAAGTTTAAAGTTACTAGGTTGGGGCTGAGGTCACGAACCAGTAGGCACAAGCTAAAACAATACTAGAAAACGGCAGCTAAAAATTACCTACGCGAATTAGTTACTCTAAGAGTCTGCACGTTCTCCATGGTCATCGCGTAAGCTTGTCCGTGTTCTGGAGGTGGTGCCCTCTGCTGCGCTGTTGGGGCCTGGCCTGAACTGGAACTTTTGTGCAGTTGTGCGTCTTTGAGCAGCAGGACAGTCCTTCATTTGATGTGCTGCTAATCCACAATATAGACAGGCACCTAGCCTTTTTCTACAATCCTGCCAAATGTGACCTTGTTTTCGACAATAGCCACAAGTGGGAGCTTGTTGGTTCTGTCCTTGAGTTGGATTCATCTGTGGTCGCTTTGCAGCTTTTTCCTGTTGTGCTTGGTCTGGTGCTGACGCATACGGCCGCTTCCGGCTGGACTCGATCCTTGTGGTGCACTCCACAGGTCGCGCTGCAGTAAGAACGTCCTCATCGAAGGTAATTGCATTTGAACTGCTTGGCTTCCGTGACTCCGAGCTAATTCTGTCGATGAAGTTCTCCGCTTGATTTTGCTGAGTTTCTTGTTGAACCTTCTGATAGGCTTGCATCATTATATAGAACATACGGAACATCTGCTGTTCGTCCATAGGCGGTCCCAGTGGGAAGGAAGGCATCGGTGGAATAGGCTGCATCGAGGGTGGAACGCCATCTTGATGGATTATTGAGGCAGGCTGACTTGCTTGACTACCTTGTGATGATTGGCCTTCACCAACTGGTATCACATCGTTTTCTTGGGTAACCACAACGGTTTGTGGTGTTTCTGCATGAGCCTCGTTGCTGGCTTGTGGGTCCATTTCCCTGTATCCAAAATAACCAATAAGAGGCGCACAGAAATCAAGGCAAGATGCAAGTTCATATTAGTTCGAATACAATACAGATATCAAAAACGATTCAAGCAAGTGGATGAGATCCTATAAACTTATCCTAGCTTTATTGCAGGTCTGTTCGGTCCCTGAGTTAAAACCGAATAATTTAGTCGTTGACCTGCATGGGCCACCACAAAAACGTGTTACGACCCGCACCCGGTTATTCGGGCACGAGTGCGTGGGCACGTCTAGCCTACGCCGCAGTGTCGGCGGTAGTACGCTGTCTAGGTCATTTCTGGGGTCAATAAGTATCTATCTCTTCCACAATAATGAACTTGTAAGAATAATCACAGGAAATAGGAATGCTAAGATTTCATAATATTTAATCTGTGACAACCAATCTACAGTTAATACAAGCCAGAAGATAAATCGGGGACAAACCCGAGTATATGCTGAAAGGAAATAAATAAGCAGCTACTGCTAACTACTCTGCAGAAGTGGCCTCCTGGGTGGGAACTGGCTCCTCATATGGGTCACCTGCTAACTCATAGTGGGCATAATAGGTAGGGGCAAGGTCCTCATCATCGCCTAAAACAACGGATCCAGTCAGGAAAGGAGCAAAGTACACAATGCACAACAAGATTAAACTAAATATTTATGACAATTAACTTGAGTATCATATTGAGAAAGTTGCATAGAAGAACATCAATATCTCAGAGTTAATGCTATAAA
Source organism: Iris macrosiphon (assembly GCA_036927795.1). Lineage (NCBI taxonomy): Eukaryota > Viridiplantae > Streptophyta > Magnoliopsida > Asparagales > Iridaceae > Iris > Iris macrosiphon. The sequence continues at coordinate 34,894,854 of JAYESA010000011.1, forward strand.
CAGGAATATGAGAGAGCAGGAATAAATGAGACAGGAAAAGAAACTACAACAGTCAGCAAGAACTATAACAAGATCCAGAAACTATCTGTGTGAATTTGTGTTTGTTTTAAAATACATAGTTGGCATGTAGGGGTTTATAAGGCTAATTCGGCCGTCATAGACGGCTATTAAACATGAAAAATCGAGATCTGGCTGAGGGTATAGTCGCGCACCAACAGCTATTAAACATGATAGGGGGAAAAGGTAAACTACATGCCTTCTAGTATTCTCCCACCCGACATGAAAAGCAAGACATGAAATACAGTATCCAAGACATGAAATCCAGTATTCTAGCACTACGTGTAATCATCAATGGTACTAGCAAAGCAGGAAATTAATTATCACAATATAAAGATTAATTTGAAGTGCAGGTACTTGCCTGTTGTTTGGATCCAGTTTATTGTACTTCAGGGAAATATTCCAGAGATGAGTCCAAATGTTGAAATAGACATTACCATCATGCTCAGAAGATGTCAAATAGCTAGAAATACCTGTCCTTGGGTCCAATTTGGAGACAAGGGCAAAAATGGCAGTTTCGGGTCAAAACGGGGTCCGACGGTGGGCCCGCTTTGCACCGAAAAACGCGTCCGGGTCAACGGTCTCAAAATTCACCAAACTTAGTGTCAATAAGTCAGGAACGCTGATGCGAACCCAACGGAACTTCCAGATTTGGATTCTGATGAGCCGATCACAAAATCGTCCGTCGAGCGGGGCTTGTGGGGCCCACGACATGCGATTTCGTCAACGTTCTCAGAATCGAACCAAACTTGACCCACAGGACCAGCGTTTCACTACGAGTCCAATGGCACAAGTTTCGTCTCGATCTGATGAGTGTATAAGAAGTTAGGGCAAATTACAGAAAAGTCGGATACGGGACGATGTCCGCGGATACGCGTTGATTCCGGTGTGCACGCACACCCGAATCAGCTTCCGCGAAATCTCACACGTCTGTATCGACGACGTGCACGTATCTGTGAAACCCGCGCGCGACCAAGTCGTCCCGTTTGGTGGGGCGTACTCGGTTCCGGGGTAAAACAGGGTCTGGTTTTTCCTGTTTTTGGATCGCGGTGTGCGATCACCATAGGACGCGATGCCCCGAGCGGTTTGTCCGGGCACCGAGAGGGTCATACAGGCTTCGCAACGCAATTTACGGAATTGAAAACGGGGCAGCGAGGAGAAAGTTACACGCACTTGAACAGGGTCCAAAAATTGGGTCTTCACCGTGTCCGTGTCGTGTCCGACACGGAATTTGGGAATTAGGGTTAGGGTTCCCAGGCGGAGGATGGCAGCTCGGGCGGCGGGGGAGGTCGAAGGCGGTCGAGGGCGGCTGGGGGAGCGCTGGCGGCGCTGGCCGGAGGCGGCGGCGCGCCGGAGCGGGCCGTGGCGGCTCAGGCGAGGGAAAGGAAGAGGAGAGGGAGGCGGCTGCTGGCGGCTGGCGGCCTCGCGGAGGTGGCACCGGAGCAGGACGGCGGCGGCGGAGTGGAAGAGCGACGGTTGGTCGGGGTGTCGCCGGAGGCTGGCGGCGTCGAGGTTGGTCGGGGTCGGGGCCGGAGAAGAGGGGGGTTAGGGTTTAAATAGGCGGTGGCCGGTGAGACGGGGCCGAGCAAGGCGGCGGAGGACGCGGGTCATGGCCGGCGAGGCAGCCGGGAAACGCGGGCTGGGCGGCGCGTGGCCGAGCGGGCGGCCGGAGCGCCGGGAGACGCGGGCAAGGGCGGGTCTGGGGAGAGAGGAAAAAGCGGGTCGGGCGGCTCGCGGTTCGGGTCTGACCGACCCGAACCCGACCCGGATGGCCAATGGGCCGGGCTAGGTGGGCCGCGGGCTGGGCTCAATGTATACGGGCTGGGCTCGGTTTAGATTTAGGTTTTTAAATAATAACTTATTAAACGAATAATTAAATAAATAAGTAAATAAATAAATTAATAGTTTTTAGGTATTTTAAAATAGGTTCGGGGCCTAAAAATTCTAGAAAAATTATCCTAAGTCCAGTTTTCCATTTTACACCCAAAAATATTATTTTCATAATATTTTAATATTGTTTATTATCAATTAAAAATCATGTAATAATTCAAAACCCTAATTTTAATTACAGAAAATTCCCAGAAAATTCCAGAAAATTGTGAAAAATCCCAATTTTAATAATTCTTGCAAAATCTGGGGGTTTACATTTGATTACCTTATCTTCCTAAGAAATACTTATTATTGCAAAACTAGGAATTTATTACAATTGAATATAGTTGCTTAGTCGGGAGCAAAAACTAGTATTTTTTTCAATATTTGAAGGCTTGGAGCTCCTTAATGCAATTTTTTGACTCATTTTTTCTTAGCTCTAATGTATTATTTTTTCAGCACTAATTCAGTATGGAGAATATTGAATAATTCAAAGTGGAGTTTGTTTTAAAATAGATGGAAAATTTAGGTATTACTTCTTTTTGATAATAAGCTTACCTTAATGGTTTTTTACATATATCTTTTATACTTGTTCTTGATAGATGGTTTTCCTTGATCAACTGTTTTAAACTGGAAAAATTTGTGAAATATTTTTCGTTGATTCTTGTGGCAATAGGGTGGTTCTTAGAAGGTTGGGATATCCGCTCTTAGCAAAGGTGCTTCTATGTCTGTCGTTGGTGTCAATGAGCAATCATACAAGTCTAAAATTGATATTGTTTTTAATCCTAGCTGAACCACCAACTGTTTAGCTCCCCTTGCGAAGGTATCCTCTTCCTTTCATACTCATTAATTGCTTTGGATTTTTCTTTAGAGTCTTAATATTTTTTTTATGTTTTCCTTAGTTATAACAATGCTTGATATATTGGTCTATACTTCAGGAGCTTGTTCTATCTGATACTAGGAGAGATAGTACTTAATATAACAATACCTGATATATTTCCTTCTTGAAGAGAGGAAGCTTAAAATAAATAGATGAAATATTAGACAAATAGTCAAATATGTAAACCTGGAGTCAGCAGAATAAAGTGGATATTCCCAATAAAATCCATGAAATGGATGATAGGTTGGTAATGCATCAGATATCTGGAAACGATGTGACAACATAAGTGCCATCAGAAAATAATTGTGGCTTTCCAAGAGAAGATTTGCAAAAAAATTAGTTGATACTTATTTTTTCAATCATGGCCCTTAGATTCTACTTAGCACATTACTAATGCTATATTTGTTTTGTCATATGTTTGATAGTGATAGTATTTTTCTCTACTTTTTTTCTTTAGTTTTTCATCTGAATTATATGGTGAGTTTACATTAATGAGATTTTTTGGCTAAATGCTTGTTCTTGACAATATCCAGTTTGTCTCCTTCCTCCAATCATGAGAAGACTCTTGAAGAAACTCAAGTCCAAATTATTACCTGGAGGATCATCGTCATAATTATTGTCTTATGATTGTTTGTACTCTTCTTTCTAATAGTTCTTTGTATAAATAGTTTTTGGAAGTTAAAGATGTTGAAACTTTTGGTTATTTGGATGTGGTTGGATGTTTGTGGTATACGAACTCGTATTTCTTAATATAAAAATTGTGTATTATAGTTTTTTGATGTTTGCGACATTCTGGATTATATTGATATTATGTGCGTTCGATATATAATATATAATTATAAACATAATTATTGTCATACAAAAGTAAGCTTCTCTTGACAGTTATAAAACGTCAACAAATATACGAATTCTGCTATAAAAATCATTTTTTAACGGTTTTTAAACATCAAGAAATGTTTTTCTTGACGGTTATTATCTGTTATCTAGGCCAGAGTCAAGAAAAGTTTCAACCTACCTTGATGGTTTTTTGTTATGTTTTCTTGACGGCTAAAAAACGTAAAGAAAATTTTCTTACTTGACGGTTTAAAACCGCCAGGTTAACAAAACCAGAAATCGTCAAGAAAACTAGTGACTTTTCTTGACTCTGGCCTAGATGACGAATCCTTAACCATGAAGAAAACCCTTTCTTGATGGAAAAAACCCGTCAAGAAAGGGCATTTTTTTGTAATGCTTGATTCTCGATAAAATGGATACACGGGCTAGTATCATAGATACCGGTCATGAGGAGTCGTGATTGGATCCATTGTACTAGCTGGGGACGGGGAAGTATTAGTTGATTATGTGATCATATACCACTTACTTGTGCATAGCTCACCCTCACTACACGAGGGTGTAGCCTGATCTTATTACTTGTGCATAGCTCCCGTATATCATTGGCCTGATCCCCTTACGTGTACTTGTGCATAGTCAATCATACTTGATTGACCTGATCCCTTACTGTACTTGTTCATAGCCAATCATATATGGTAGAGCATGATCTTGTCCCAAGATTATCATATTTTAAGGCACTTAGTAGTTGTTCATCTCTCTATTCCAGTTATACCTGCTGATACAGTCAGTTTTCTTGTTTATTTACAGTTCATTATTACATGTAATATGATTATCTGTGTACCACTTTCCTTATTGTTGCAGTATTCTTCCATCTTGTATTTCTATTGCTTACTATTTTATAGTCATTATTAATTTAATAGAACTGCTATTAGTTTATATGCTTTGCTCCAATCCTGATTGGATAACATTTTTCAGAGGATCTCGATGACTTTTGTCCTACTAATATGGCCCGGGAGTAGATGAGTGTTACATCCAGGAGCTTCAGGAGGATCCTGTCCCAGTAGAGGATCCATTAGTAGTGACTTAGTGCCTATCATTTATATTGTATATGGATTGTTCCATTTAGAGATATTTTGAGTTATATTATTTAAGACTTATGTTGCATTTGAGTTAGATAGACTCTTAGACTTATTGTTATTGTTGAAGATGTTATTTCTAGACTTGTATTGGAACTTCTTTATATCATTTCAACTATTTATCATGCCATTTATCTTTCTATAGATATTATTGTGATTGAGTATTGGTTGAAATTATTTTTATATTCTGTATTTTATCTTGTCCGCCTTATGGAGTTGAGATCATTGATATATTATATGTTATGGTGAGATATGATAGATAGTTTTAAGACCTAGACAACGTTCTACCATCGATGCTGCAGTATAGGCTGGACGTACCCATGACTTATGCCCAAATTTTGGGTACAGGTCATGACACATTTTTATGGTGTCCCATGCAGGTCAATATCAAAGTCGCAACTAGTACGATATCGTAGTAGTTCTCAGACATAGAAACTATTATGAGCCTGTTATAGGATATAGGATATAGGATATAGGATGAGAGTGTACTCAATCACAACTAGGAAGGTTTCCAATTTATTGATGTTGCTATCCTTATCATTCTTAATATTTGCTTTCTTGAATATTAATTTCCTTCTTTGATGATATCGTACCTTGTGCCTAATTTGACTTCTTCTTATTTCGATCGGTCTTCAGGATGCCGCCGAAACCAGATCGCAGAGATCAGGACACGCAGCTTCAGAGAGGTATGCCACCTATTGACCTGTCACCCAGACACCTGGAGTTGCTCCTCCTACTGTACCCATTCACATAGGAGTTTCAGCAACTTTCAGGGGTCCTCCTCCCCCACATATCCGAAGGGTTGTCTCGATTGTTACGGAGGACTTTCCACAGCCATCGCATATTCCTTTTCTGGGAGGTGTGCCTGCTAAAGGGGCATATATGTTTGCCTTGATCTAGGGCATGGTGGATGCTTAGAGGATGTCGGCAGAGGCACAACATATTCAGGCTGAGGCACGGAGGGTGCATGCAGAGGCGCACCAAGCACAAACGGAGCTAATGAGAGGGAGCATGGAGAATGCTCACCAGGTGGCTCTACAGGCAGTAGAGAGAGTCGCCCAGCAGCATCCTGGCTAGTCGCAACAGTAGAGGCCAGGTAATATTGTGGACTTCAAGAGGATATCGCCTCGAGAGTTCAAGGGTACCGAGGAGATACTCTACGCCGACTACTAGTTGGAGGATATAGAGAGGATCCTATAATTGACCCAAATTCCAGAGAGCTTGCAGATCGAGGGAGCCGACAGCCAGCTGTTCAATATTACACTCACTTGGTATCGCACAGAGCCGAGGCTTATCGTACGAGGACTTACTTGGGAGGCTGAATACGGTGACGGTAAATAACAAGTATCCATTGCCTAGGATCGATAACTTGTTTGATCAATTGAGTGGAGCAAGAGTATTTTCCAAGGTTAATCTTAGGTCTGGATATCATCAAGTGAGAGTTCGAGAGGAGGACATACCCAAATGACATTCAGGTCCCGATATGGGCATTATGAATTCTTAGTAATGCCCTTCGGGTTAACTAATACACTAGTACTATTTATTGATTTGATAAACCGTATCTTCATGCTATACCTAGATCATTTTGTAGTAGTATTCATAGACGACATCCTTGTCTATTCCCGTAATGAAGAGGAACATGAAGAGCATCTCCAAAAAGTTCTACAGATTCGAAGGGAGCACCAGTTGTATGCAAAGCTTATTATATACGAGTTTTGGTTGGATCATGTGTCATTCTTGGGGTACATTATCTCTAGAGCAGAAATATCAGTGGATCCTAAGAAGGTTGAGGCAGTAGAGAATTGGCCAGTTCCGAAGATAGTAGAAAATATACGAAGTTTCCTAGGAATTACAGGATATTACTGAAGGTTCGTGGCAGATTTTGCTAGGATTTTAGCACCCATGTCTCGTCTAACGCGTAAGGAGGCCAAGTTTGTTTAGTCAGAAGAATGTTAGGCAATATTTGAGGTGTTGAAGAAGAGAATAATTTTAGCACCGATCTTTACACTTCAATTGGGATCCAGAGGATTTATAGTTTATTATGACGCGTCTGGGAAGGGTCTTGTATGTGTTTTGATACAACATTAGACAGTGGTATCTTACGCATCTCAGAAACTTTAAGATCATGAGAAGAATTATCCCACTTACGACTTAGAGTTGCCAGCAGTAGTATTTGTGCTTAAGCTACGGAGGCATTACCTATATGGCGATCAAGTGGAGATATTTACAGACCAAAAGAGTTTAAAGTATGTGTTCACCCAGAAGGAATTGAACATGAGACAGAGAAGGTGGTTGGAATTACTGAAGGATTACAACGTAGAACTCCAGTATCATCCAGGCAAGACGAATGTGGTAGCAAACGCTCTTAGTAGCAGAGGAAGTACATTCGTCTTGACCACATATAAGCATAACTTGAAATATCTTCAGGAGGTAGGTATCGAGATAGTACTTCCATAAGATACAAGAATTTTGGCCAACCTACAGATACATTTCACTTTGGTAGAGAGAATCAAAGCAACTTAAGAAGAAGGCTCGCTGATACAAAAGCATCGAGCGGAAATGTGAGTCTAGTCTCATAAAGGATTTAACAAATCACGAAGACGGAACACTAAGATTTAGGAATCGTCTTTGTGTGCCAAGCGGAGATATTCAGCAGGAAGTAATGACTGAGGCACATAGCTCCTAGTATTCCATTCATCTAGGAGGCACGAAGATGTATCAGGATATTAAGCATCATTTCTGGTAGAACAAGATGAAGAGAGAGAGAGAGATAAGGCATTTTGTTTTGCGATGATTGGTATGCCATCAAGTAAAAGCAGAGTTGTAAAGACCGACATGATTATTGCAACCTCTTCCTATTCAGGAGTGGAAATTGGAGCACATTACTATAGATTTTGTGACCGGGCTACCTAGATCCTCTATTGGTCGAGATACAATTTGGGTGATAGTAAATTGACTCACAAAAGTAGCGAATTTCTTCCTTTTCGAGTATGGCAGTCCACGAAGTAATTGGTAGAGATATATATGCGACAAATAGTAAGGCAACATGGTGTTCCAGTAAGCATAGTATCAGATCAGGATACCTGATTTACTTCATATTTTTGGAGAAGCTTGATTGAAAGATTGGGTACCAAGTTAAGATTTAGTACCATATTCATCCCTAGACAAACGGGCAATCAGAAATAACTATCTGACATTGGAAGATATGTTATGGGCTTGCACTTTGGACTTTGATAGGTCTTGGGAAGATCACCTTCACCAAGTAGAGTTTTCATATAATAACGGTTACCAGGCTAGTATTCAGATGGCTCCTTTTAAAGTATTGTACGGAAGGAAGTGTAGGTCACTCCTGGCATGTGATGACATTGGTGAACAAAGTCATAATTGATTACTTAGACAATATAAGTTGTTAGACGTATTAGAGAGCGACTTCGATTTGTGCAAGATCGATATCGTCATTGGAAAGATCAACATCGTAGGCCTTTAGAGTTTTGTGTCAATGACCACGTATTTTTACGGATTTCATCTACCCATAGAGTCAAGAGTCATCAGATTCGGGGGAAGCTTAGTCCGTGATATGTTAGGTCATTTGACATTCTCAAGTGGGTAGGTGATGTTGCTTATCGCCTTGCCCTTCCGCCTTTGTTTCGTGAGGTGCATGATGTGTTCCATGTATCTCAGTTGCGTAGATATGTCACAGATTCGAGCCATGTCCTCGATCATTCTGAGCTACTCATTGGTACCGACTTGTCTTATAAGGAGTAGCTCGTGCCCATTTTGGACCAAAGAGAGAAGGTACTCAATAACCGGACCCTCCGGCTTGTTCGTGTCGCTTGGGGTCATCACTCTTTGGGAGAGTCAACGTGGGAGCACGAGGATGATATTCGATCTCGGTATCAGCACATATTTTTCCATATGCCTCTATATCTCTTGGATCGTGTAACCATCGATCACCATGTTGTAAGATATTGCTTTTCTTTATTATATTGTGTTTAATTTGTTTGCTTACAAGTAGACTTGCTTGTAGTGAGTGTAGTGCTTGTCATGATATCTCTATCTTGCCTTGAGCTTGAATTCCAAGGACAAAATTTTTCTAAGGTGGGTAGAGATGTCACTCCCTATCCCAACGCACATTGTATTGTCCGCGTATGTGATTGCTTGACCCACCTCTAGCTTTGACCGATCATGGGGTTGGTTTGGGTTTGGGTTATGTGGTTTATTTGTGCAGCTAGGATGGATCATGGTTTGATCCAATGGCTCACATCTAGACCCTAACCTTATATATATTCATTTATTTATTTTCTCTTTCCTCATTAATGCATTCTCTCTTTCTCCTTCTTTATTGGTAAGTACATCTTGCATATATGGAGAAACATAGATCATGCATGTTATATTTTGTTTAATCCTAGTTATTATTAGTCTTTTATGTGTTTGTTGTATTTCTTAGCATTTTTAGTTCTTGGTGTTCTCGGTTTTGATGGCCGGACTTGTGTAGATCTAAGTTTTGAGTTTATGGATTTACTTGGTTTCTTAGGGAATGATCTTCCAAAACTTAGTATTGTTGAAAACTTCTTGGCTTATGTTGTAGAGCATTTGATTTTGCTTGATTTTGATTGTTAGTTCACTTGATTTAGAGTTCTCATGAGAACGTGGTACACAAAATAAGTCGGAGACCTACTGTAGGTGCTGTCCCAAGAAGAAGATGAATAGTGCTTGCAAAAGTATGCATGAGGACCCCTCATTGGTGTAGAAATATGCATAACTCGACTTGGGCGTACTTTGTGCTGACTCACTTTCCACACGCACTTTGGTGTAGCCATACTTCATTCTTGAAAAGTATGTCCAAGCACTTTCTGTGAAGTTTTGGTGCACTATCTGCAAAAATTCTCTCAGGCGCACTTTTTAGTGTGTTTTATCAGAGCTTCATTCATGAAAAAAATTTGCCAAAGTACGCCAACTGCTTTGGATGCACTTTTGGTCTCTGCCTCCTTGATGGACGAGCCTTGACTTTGTGTTCATCAATTCTCGTATCCTCGGCTGTCATATTTTTTTTTGGAATTTGTATTTTGTCTTTTAGCTTGATTTTTGGATCACCCGCGTACTTTCGAGAAAGTGTGTCATGTTCTAGCTAGCGTATTTTCTCTAAAGTGTGCTACTCTTCCTCGTGGCTTGTTTGTGTGCCTGCTTTTGTTTTCTTGTTTTGCTGTTTTGTGTGCCTTCTTTTGTGTTTAGCTTTGTGCGCCTGACCCACTTCTCTAGCATTTGTGCGCGCTCTGGTCAGAGGTGCACTCCGTCACTAGAGTGTGCCACTTCTTTGGTTTGGGCCGATTGTGCGCGGTTTCTGGCTTGATTGATTTTGTGTTTGTCTTGACCTTAGGCGCATACCGTGACTTGTTAGGAATTGTGATTCCTCTTGATTATTAATGACTTTCATGACTCGACTGTAGTAACTTGCCTGACTAATAAGCTTGACAATTTTTTTGGCTAGGGTTCCCATGAATTGGCCTTGTGCTATACTCAGCTTACCTTCATGATAGACATGATAATGTGATAGCTTGGTCATAGTATGCCAAACTTGCATATGACTTGATTTTTTTACTTGGCTTGATCATGCTTGATAAGACTAGATAACTTATTTGACCAGCTTCTAGGCCTGGTATCCTAACTCAATTAATCGTTTCTGTGATGATACACTTACTTGCTTGAACATGCTACTTGGCTCCAATATACACTGAGTGTGTGACAATAGCCTACATGTGCATTGATATGCAGCATGAACTTGCTTAATTGTTACATGATATGCGTTCTTGTTTTCTTGCATGGACATGATGATTATTTAGTAACCATAGCGTGGCTAGGATCTGCTTGCTTGCTTGCTTGCTTGTTGTATTCACGTTCGGGTGAATCTAGATTAAACTCTCAAGTATCAATTCAGATTTGTACCTAACGTGAATGTACTTTTGGTACGACATTTAAGGGGAATACTCGTGTAACCACGATATGAGATTCTAATTTATTGTAGGGTTAACTAGGCAACTACAACTTGTAGAGCATATGTAGGGAACGGTATCCCGAGATCATGCATAAGGAGTCGCCCCTTGATTTTACCAAGGCTTGCAAGGCTGGCCACCACAGATATTGTATATCATCCATATTAGTGGAGTACAATATCTAACTTATTATATCACGACCGAGTCAACTCTTTCCCTATAGGAAGGCTGAAACTGTTACTGACAAGTTTAGCGCAGTAGCCCTATAGAGGACTGGTGCATTACTACATGCTTGTATATTACTTATTAGATCAACTAGTCCTACTCGAATATAGCAAGATTTGAGGATACTTACTAAGCATTATTATTAGGATAACCCAGACTTTATCTAGCAAGCCGTAGAACTGAATGTCTAGTTTAATTAATTATTGGTAGTTAGGGACATGGACTATTGTAGCACGATGGTTCAACCTTTGTCCTTATTTGGTTGTAGGGTTGCATTATTGTGTTACGATAGGCCATGGACCTGTAGAAGCATGAAAAATTATGAACTATGCTCCAAAGGCAATTAAGTCCTGATGTGGCAAGAACATTCAAGAACCATGCGACAAGGGCTTTTGAGAACCATCTATGTGCCAAAGGTAGTTAAAAGGCATACGACAAAGATTGGCTATACTCCATAAGTTATCCTCCACCACACTTGCATTTAATGCTATGCAGTGAAAGGGTAAACCACTGACAGCTGTGTCAGCATACCATACACTTCGTAAAATGTACAGATTTCCCATATGCCAGACTTTCCATGTGCATACTTGTTATATGGTAGCGTACCCATACATCATGCCTTTAATGCGGTAGCGTTCCCATACGATAGACTTGGTATGCGACAACGTTCCCATATGCCATGACTCCCATGCGACAACGTTCCCATGTGGCAGACTTGGTATGCGACAGCATTCCAATGCGCCATACCTCCCATGCGATAGCGTTCCCATTCGGCAGACTTGTAATGCGGCAGCATTCCCATAGTTCTCATACTACAGCGTTCCAATGCGGCAAACTTTTTATGTGATAGCGTTTCCTTACTTTCCATGTAGCATAATTGTTGTGCATCAGTGTTCCCCTACAATTCTATGCAGCTCGATATTTTTGTTACTAACGACCAAGATCTTCTGATGATGGATATCAATAACCCTCGATTTTGGTCACAGTCAGATCTTAATTGTTGCCACATGGCAATCATAGCAAGGCATGCACTCGCCAGCTACAAGCGTATTTTGTTGAAGAGGATCACGTGATAGCGCAAAACTCGCACGCGTGCATACACGTGCATTATCTTTTACAAGCTATAAATAGCAGGGACATAAGATTCCCACAGGAACACAGACATAGGGACAGAGAGATACACGTACAGGGAGACATATACTCAAAGGCTCGGAGACTTTGCTATCCTCCTTGGTCATCAGATCGTCAATGGAGTAAAGGAGTCGGTTGTAGTGCTCGATCTCCATCATCACGCTTTACCAGATCTCTTAATCTTGTATTCAGAGCTCTCAGTGGTAGGGTTCTTTGTACATCTTCTGTTGTATTTAAATCAATACAAAAGTTCACACAACTTTTCTAAAGTATTCATTTTTTGATGTCAACAAAAATGGTGACTCTGCTGGGGAGGTCCTTCTCCACCGATGAGAAAGTCGTGACGCAGTCCGATGTAACCAAGTTAGGTTCAACCCAGAGGATGTTGGTCGTTTGCTTTGAATAATAGTTGTTTGAAGATATGCTGGACAAGCCAAGTCTCGTATCGATGCCTGCAAAGTCTCGCAAGACTCGCAAGGCTTGGGTGGTCAAGGCTAATGTGCTACCCCAAAGTCTGCGAATGATGTGCTACCAACCTCTACCATCGAAGACACACATGCCAAAGATGTGCCTCCTGTCTCCATTCCTATAGGCACTCCAGAGAAGAACAATGCTGACTCTCAGAAGATGTGCCCACATCAAGATGCGTAGAAGAAGGAGCGTGCAGCATCAAACTACCAGCGCATGGAGTCCTCTGTAGGCGGAAGGCCCAAGGGAGAGCTTCTGTCTTCGATAAGATCTCCTATGGCACTAGACCCCAGGCTCAACCATATAAAAATAGGGAAGATATGAACTTTTTTTACTATGCGCAGTGAGCGTTAGTTCTAAGAAGTCCAAAATAGCCCAAGCCATGCGCTCGGAGGGCTGCAGCAATAGACCACCAGAAGCATGCACCGTTGGTCGTTACCCGCACTGTTGATGGGAATCTATATAGGACCGACCCATGCACTTATGCGCCAGAAGGGGGTCGACCCTCAAAGTCTTTCTGAGACCACTTAGGGGCAGTTGATGCGTAAGAACCAAGTCGGGGAGCAAAAATCGTAATGACAAGCCCATGCGCCCAGCTTGGTTGCACGCATGAAGTAGGTTTGTCTCACATTAAAAGTCTTCCACAAAAAGCCTGGGTGCAGTTTCTGCACAAGAACCGGGTCAACGAGCAAATATTCCACTGTCACACACATGCACAAGGTTCGGCCAAGCGCAAAAATTGGGTATGAAAGTGAAGTTTCCATCGTCATATTTACACAAGGTGATTAGTCACAAGCGTAAGACGAGAGAGATTACCAATGCACATAAAGTATCCCCTCTGAGGAACACTTATGCTAGCATCACCTGCACCAAAGTTGTAACTCTTCCAACTAGACAACCAGTATTCCAGCGACTGTAATCAGCTGCACCAATCCGACAACGTCTCGGGTAATAAGTACGGGAAGATAAAGAGGAACTGCCCTTTGCCTTATGTTGCTAAACATGGAGGTCTCCTTTCATGAAGAAGATCATGAAGAAAAACTCGTCTAACCCGTCGGTCTCGGCTAGTGGGTCGGGGAATCGACAGCGGGGCATTAAGATGGTAGTGCCCACCGAGGGGGTATTCCAGGGGACCCACTCAAGAAAAAAACTGGGGGTAGCATTCCTCCGGTGTTCCACACCAAACCATTGTTCCAAGAGGACAGTGAATCTCAAGGAACGGACGACAACCTACTTGGGGGTAGCCATGCCCGCCAAGATGATGCTGTAATCAGGGTTGGGGGTAGAAATCCTATAAATTCTGAAGACGACGCAAAAATGCTTGCCTTCCCTGAGGATAGTGAGACTTAGATATCAGAGACAGAAAGTGAGGCATCCACAATCCCGTCCATCTCTGCCCATGTAATACCCATATACATGGCAGGGATGATCCTGGTGCGGTATCCAGTAATCAACAATGCCTTAAAGTACTATAAGTTATGATATAGACCCTGAGAACCTCAATGCAGACTCTGACTCAGACAATACTGGAGCTTAAGGCAAATCTAGTCCCATCTTAGCCACGGACTCCGAGACAAACAAGCCAGGATCTAGGGACCATTGAGGAGTCTAATTTACCTGACCCCGCTCCTCGTGTTACAGGAAAAGGCAGCCAGACCATGCCTCGATCATCCGCTCCTTCGCTATCTAACATCATTCATGAGACTCTCAGAGATTTTCATATTTGTATCGATGTTAGAGACAATTGAGATATACTCTAAAAACTCGGGATCTGGCAACCCTATCCTCCCAAATGGAACAATGTGGTATATCCTCCTAATTATAAACCATTGTCTCTGGCTCCATTCAACGGGAATACATCACCTCGCCAGTATATGAATTACTTCTGTTCCATATTAGGATATTTATCGCGGGATGCCGCCTTACTTACCAACCTGTTCGTTAGAGCACTATCCGAGGTTGCTTACGAGTGGTTCTGTAGCCTTCTAGATAATTGTATCACGTCCTTCGAGGAGTTAGATAGAACTCCTCTTCCTCTCCCGGCTCTATAATGTAGGAATGGATATGACTATGTCTTTCCTGATGGATATCACTCTAGGGGATAAGGAGTCCCCATGTGACTACATAGAGCAGTTTCGATAACCTGCGTTGAAATTGCCTCTGGTATCCCTGAGTCTAAGTTGATGGACACATGTCTAAAAAATCTCCTCCCAGCGGTAAGACTCTGGACAAGCTCCAGACAGTTCGATAACTGGACAACATTCATAATAAGTGTCGCCGCCGCAGAAAAAAATAAGAAGGACCCCCGCCTGTTGGGGTTCCAAGTCCCCACTACATATGATAATAGGGGAAAGAGTCCCTTCAAAAACAAAAACAACGACCGTGACAGTAAAGGAAAGCAGGCCCTAACTATCAACATATCCAAAGGCCCGTCTAATCTAGTCAGAAGCAGACGGATCCCTCAAAGCCGAAGGAGACTTATTCCTTTGATGATGATGATTTCATTAAGATTTTCAAGGTATTGATGAAGGGAAACAAGATCCGGCTACCTGACATCAAATGCCCTAACGCGAAAGACAAGGTAGATGACCCCAAGTACTGCCGCTATTATCGATGCATCCACTTCAACACGAGATTCCTGTGTTGAAGAGACATTCAGTGACTAATCGATTCCAAAGCCCTTACCTTGGACTTGGAGGACAAGATGGTCGCTGCAAACATGGTGTCTCTCCAGTTTGGTGACTTTTCAGCAATGGAGGCCTAAGATGGTATTGTCCCAATCCCAAAGGCAATAATGGAGGTCATCAACCTCCCTCCATCTTGCAACCAAGAAGCCAGGCTAGTTCCCCTCACTACACTACGAGGCGAGGTCATGTGGGTTCACCCCGACATCGTCCAAGAGTTGAAGCATGAAGCAGAATCTTCTACCACCAAGTCTAAAAAAAGAAGCCCAAGACTGGTCACATGGTTTCTCCATCAACCGATTAAGCCCTGACAGGGGTGACTTGGTCGGGTAAAATAGTTACACAACTATGATGCAGTTCCTGAGGACAGTGCACCTCCAACTGCCACACTAACTGCTCTAGTAGGATCCTAACCAGGTTTTTCCTAGCCTCTTGCGATGGACAAAGAAAAAACAGAGAGAGATTCCCTTCGACAAACCTCTATGGAAGACGCAACATTAGGACTAGAAAAGCCCTACAATTTTGACATATTGGCACATGCAACTCGCTAATACTCTAGCAAAATTGTCGCTCTTTGAGCTCCTCTGTCACTCCAAAGAGACTCGTGATGCCCTAAGTGAGGCATTACAGAACGCCAACTTGGCCTAAGTCAAGCTGCCTGCCGAAAATCCAGTTGCATGTACCCACTACAATAATGTGATGGATACAATACCAAACATCACATTCTCCAAACATGACATATTGCTAAAAAATAATAAGTATGATAGACCTCTGTACTATACATGGTATATTGGTGCCATCAAGGTAGACCAGATGCACATCGACCCAGGATCCTCTCTCAGCATCATCCCACAGAGTCTACTTCTGACCTTGGGAATCCTAGTGCATCATTGGCAACGACCAACACGACCATCAACGACTTCAAGGCTAGAAGAAGCTACCCTCTGTGTCACGTCCCAGTCCTAAAATATATGGGACCAGACACGTGGCAATGGCCAACTGGTATGACTCCGTAAGACTTTCCAATTTAATGGACCCGACAAAGTGTACTTACGCTGTCCATGGTCAAATGATTAAGCTAAAATATCTATTTCTAATATCCAACAACTAAACTAAATCTCAATCCATGGAAGATAAATCTCAAGAAGGAACAATATGCACCAATAGTTTGCAGCCCGATAATATATCTGTTAGAATAGGCCAAAAGAATAATATAGGCCTATAAACACTAAGCTATAAAAGCAGAATCATAATAGAAAGTAGTACATAACTGTAATAGAGGAAAGATATAATCATACCTGCAATGATGTCCGATACACCACTAGATCATGTCCCATCCAAACTGCTCAAATAACCTAGAAGGGAACCAGGTACTCAGAGGGACGTAACAAGATACAAAATTATATGCCATAATGTAAATACTGAGTGAAGTAAATCAAGGTGAACTAACCTTCTTAGTGAATGAAGTTTGAGAATAACTTGGTGCGTATGGGTAGGTGTAGGCTAGATATATACTGACATAATTCACCAATTGTCATGACTAGATAGTATATGCCACATATGCCCCCTATCACGGGGACCTTGTATGTATAAAAGCTATAATGATCTGAAGAATGCAGCGCCTGTAGAATATATAAAAGCCATAACGCTACAAAGAATGCGATGCCTGAATATAATAACAGCCATAACGCTCCAAAAAATGTGTCACCTGAATATATATAAATGTTACCAGTTCCCGTAGTTCCTCGGGATACTATGGTCACCAATGTGGGTGTCCCACACGCTTACTAGTTTTCCTCCTAACCCAATGCCAATATACAAGTCTCAAGTATGACATTGACATCTTGTAACTATATGCAAGTCACTAAATTGCCATACTGCTATGCTAAGTACCGTCGAACGTGTCACACCATTGGCCAGTCAAGTGCGTAAGCCCGTGTCCTAACTTGAACTCACTCTGTGACGTGAAATATTATATGACAAGGCCTTGGAGTTATAATGATAACTCCACAAGTTTAGGTGCATCCACTATACACTAGGTCAAACACATGTCCTTACGTCAATGCCTTCATTGACTACACCGGAGTTATTCTCGTATGCACATAGTTTATAATATTCAGAGCACAAAATATTTGAATAATAATAACTAAATTTAAATAGTACAATACGGAAATGCATACTTGCTTGAGTCTTCAAGCTGTAAGTAAAGAGAACTTGCTCCGAGATCCACGCTCGTGCGATCCAACGAGCCTAATATAATAATATTAAATTAGCCATTACACTAATGCACATTAAACATGCACAATCAACACAACTAGCATAAAGTCATTCTAGGCCATGGGAATTGCTAAGTTTCATTCCCCACACAAGTTTAGTAATAACACCCCTCTAGGTTTTCATGCACAAATATGTAAAATGGTCTTCTAACATTTGAACAAAGCAAGTCAAAGTTGCTAACTAGCTACTACTTGTCATCTACAACTCATGAATCATGCAACTCTAACTATGTGCACTAGTTACTAGGTTAGGGTCTCTCATTTATATATACAAATCATCATCATTCTCTAATATATTTGAACTATCAACAATACACAAGTGCACACTACCTTAATCAAATCTACACATTTTACCATGGCATCCCTAGCATGACAACATGCAAACTCTCATCCCATTCACACATTAAATACACAAGATTCTAAACTAAACATGTAATGGAACTCTCACATGGCACCAAATATAGATACAAAATCCAACTAGTGCAATCCTAGGTAACAACCACATTTAGTAGTTGTACTACTACAAACCTCAATCCATACATTAAATCAACATTTTAACAATATTCTAACTTAAATAATATTCTTTATTTAATTACAAGTGGAGTTAAATAGGAGTTCAACAAAATTTAATTTGGTTGAATAAGTGCTAGGGTTGAGGTTAAACATTTAAGTGTCATCACCTATTCATATTTCATATATGATGATGAACAAAATTTGAAGATCATATATAAATATATTTGAAGGAGAACAAGAGTTTAAGCATTAAGTTTATGCATATACACAAGAAAAATCAAGAGAAGGAACATACAAGTTTACATCTAAGTTGAAGAAGAGAGAGGCGAATGTCATTACCTAACCAAAAAAGATATGAGGGGGTGAAGCTTGGTCTGCAGTGGTACTCGACCTGGGGGTGGCCGGAGGTGGCCTGGGGGTGGTGCTCGATCAAGGGAAGGGGGAGAAGGTGAGGAACAATAGCAAGTACAACAATGGCATCAGCTACGACATTGGCAGCAGCAGCTACCAACAGCAGCAACAATAACAACAACAAACGCAGCAGTCGCAACAACAACAACAGTTGTGGCAGCAATGTGGAGGAGGATGGGTGTTCATGAGGTAGTGGTGGTCGTGGAGGTGATGGTGGTGGTGGTCATGAGGGATGGTGAAGGAGATGAGAGGGGGTCGGGTGAGTGTAAGAGTGGAGAGGAGAATATGAAGAAAAAGAAGAAGAAGAAGAAGAAGAAGAAGACGGAGAGATGAAGGAGAAGAAGAAATATAAGGAGAAGTATGGAGGAAGGAGGGAAGAACTAATAAAGAAGAGGGGGAGTTAATGTAGAAGTGGAAGAGAGGGGGTCTCTCCTCATGGCCAGCCAAGCTTGGGGTGGGGGTGAGGTTGAGTGTTGGTGAGGAGATGGTGGAGTGTACAAGGAATGAGGAGGTTCTCTTCTGCCCACAACCTTGTGTTGCTTAAAATGGGTACAATTTAATATAGAATAAAGGGTTGAGGTGAAGGGAGTAATTCCTCTTTAGGTAAATATGAAATTAGGTTAATCAAGGGGCTAAACAAGGTATATTTTTTTCATGAGAGTGGTGTTTAGTATTGTGTAGAGAGGGAAATTGACGTTGGGTGTTTGGTATGACTCATATGAGGGTGTGAAAGAGTTTGGGTTGAGTTTAGACTCATTTTGGTGGGAGATCATCCATGTTACTTTTCGGGCTGACCCTCAACTCAGGTGCCCACTGATCCTAATGGGAGACTTCAATGCTTTATTATTTAAAAATGAGAAGGTTGGTGGGAGAGAGATGCCGGATGTGGTCTTACAGAACTTCTAGAGCTGCCTCCTCCAAGCAGGTTTGCAGATATTGGAAATAAAGGGGCATATATGGTCGTGGCACAACAAAGCTCTCCACAAGAGAGTGGATTGCCAACTGGATAGAGCGTTGGATAACCGGAGTTGGTTTGCTCTATTTTTTAACAAGGTGGCTGAATGTCTACCGGTTGGAACGAGTGACCACTCGCCGATCTGGGTTTATCTTTAAGAGATTCTAGACAAAGACCTCACCCTTTTAGATATAATAATAAATAGAGCAGCATGGAGGGCTACTTTGAGGTGGTCTCGGAGGGCCTCCAGGCGGACCTGAGTGGCAACCCCCAGTATCATCTGGTGACCAAGAAGAAGAGGATCAAGGCAGGACTGAAGGCAAGGGTAAAAATAGGCGGCATTCCTTCCTGGCCAAGAGGGGGAGCACCTTCATGATCTCCAGGCAGGCCTGCAAGCAGATATTCTAAATGAGGACCTGGCAGCTCGGGAGCGGCCGACTAACGAGGAGGTAAGCTTGATGGGCCTACGGAAGGAAATCAAACTTACACAAAAGGAAAAATGCACGTGGCTCTGTGAGGGAGATAGGTGCTCTAAATTATTCTATAATGTTATCTGAGCTAGATAACAATGAAATCATATTTCTAAATTATTCGGACCGGATGGCAAGGAGGTTGTGAAGGAAAGTACAATATAAGCGGAGGCGGCAAGGTTTTATACTGAGCTTTTCGATCAACATACTTATATATCTGCTTTTCTTGAGATTGTTTGCAAGCGCTTGTTCTGGCCTATGGGGAACAACATGCTTCTTGCGCCTATCACAATGGAGGAGGTTGAAACAATTATAAGGAATGTTGATCCAAATAAGTCCCTAGGCCCGGATGGCTTTGGGAGCTAGTTCTACAAGGTGCATTTGGAGTATATCAAAGAAGCTGTTCTGGAGATTATACAGGACTTCTTTGTCAATAGGAAACTTCTTTGGGAGATGAACCATATTTTTCTTACTTTGATTCCGAATAAGGAGGGGGCGACGTTGCTTGGTGACTTTCGGCCGATCGCTTGTTGCAACTAATTGTACAAGCTTATTATTCATTTGATGTGTAGGAGGATGGAAAGGATTATACAAGAGTTGGTGTATACGAACCAAGTGGCATTCATCAAGGGTAGGTCCATTGAAGATAAGAGCCTGTTAGCACAGGAGTTGATTCGAGACTTCAGCATCCTATGGAAAATAAAGCTTGTCTCAAATTGGAATTGAAAAAGGCTTATGACACCGTTAACAGGGACTTTGTGTGCAATGTTATGCTCGTTATCGAGTAGGGGTGGACAGGGTGAGTGTGTATATATGTCCTCCTACATTCCCGATCTCAATTAGAGGATAACCATACAGCTTCATTGACAACAACCGTGGCTTACGACAAGGGGATTCACTCTCCCCGTAATTGTTAACCCTGGTAATGGAATATTTTACTTGCCTAATGGATGTTGCAGTTCTTAAAAAAATAGATAGTTCTGCTTTTTAAGAAGGTCCAGCCTCATGTCTCCCATATTATTATGCGGACGACCTGGCGATGGTTATGTAGCAGTTCGGGGAACTCATGTGCCTGCAGCTTAACAAATATAAGAGTAAAGTATATTTCAACCGACGCTGCCAGGATAAGGATGAGCGAGCTATGTTGCTTGGTGTGGAACGAGGAGAATATCCAATAAAATACTTGGGGTGCCACTAAACTTTGCTCAAGAGGTAGAATTCCAGAGTTTGGTGGTGTACGCTAAGCGACGACTTAAAGGGTAGCATGCTCAGAGTTTATCTTTTGGATCCCGCATTGAGTTGGTGCACTTTGTGTTCTACACATCATTTTGGCTACAAAAAATCATGCTTCCCTCTGCAACCATCAAGCAAATATAGACGATGTGTAAAAAATTTATTTGGTGGGGAGGCATACATATTATTGGCTAGGTGACCTTGTGCAGGCACTTATGGAGGGAGGAGTAGGTCTCCGATCTTTAAGGATGCTACACAAAGTGGTAGGGCTCAAGTAGACTTGGAAACTCATAGCTCAGGACTTGTTATGGGAAGCCTGGATGAAGGGACGCCATATGAAAGGACAGTCTTTCTGGGGAATAATAACAAAAATAATGACTCGGTCACCTGTAATAACGTACTGATGCATTGGGATAGGTTGAAGGGTCTCATTAAAGAGTCATGAAGAATGGGGAGACGACATATCTGTGGTTGGACCCGTAGATTGCACATCAGAGTTTGGCGGATAGGGAAGGTTAGCATGCATTTATGATGGAGGGGAGGCACCCTCATATTAACGTCATCATTCGTAATGGGGTCTGGAAGCCAGAGTTACATGGGATCACACATCATTTTGTGGAGCTAATTGGACGGGTGTCGATCGAGCAGTACCAAACCACTGACAGATGGGTCTGGTCGAATATCGGTAATCAACGGTTCCCCATGTGGTAGTATACGATGCGGTTCAGGTGGCCTGGCCACGGATTGAGTTCGCCTTATTTGTCTAGATTAAGGGAATGGCAACTAAGGTACAACTATGTATGTACAAGCTGAGCTTGGGGAGATTGCTTATACTTGACATGCTTTATCGCTTCAGAGTGCAGGTAGGGACACATGCTTGTATTTTATGCCAACAAGCAAATAAATCGATGGGACACTTATTTTTTATTTGCCCGACCTCGACTCAACTCTGATAGTATCAATGTGAGCAACTTCATATGGCATACAGGGGGCCGCATGAATAGAGGAAATTGGTGGAAGATATTATAGCAGCAAACAGAAGGGGGCACATAGTGGTTCAAAGAAGCAAGGATTCGACTGGCAGTGGCAGTTTGGCACGTTTGGAGGGAAAGGAATAATCGAGTCTTTAAAAATTTTGTCACTCCTATGTTTGGGCTTAGACACAACATTGAGTATGATGTTCGAATTATGGGGAATGCAAATGTCACATAATGTGTTGGGGATAAAACTTGTTCCTTTATTAATATAATTACCTTCTTCTATATATATATATATATATATATATATATATATATATATATATATATATATATATATAGGATGAGTAGAAAGTTCATAATATCCGGTAGCAAGATAATGATTGTAACCAATGAAAATGAAGTGTTATATAATAAATGATTGACATTTGGAGGATAACTTGCCAACTAACTTGAAATTGACAACAAATTTCACTCTATATTATATAATTAATTTTAGGGCTAGTTAGAGTTTAGACCCTAGATTTTATACCAACTTAGAGTTTAAGTCCTAACATTTCCAATTGAAAAGTTTAGACTCTGAATTTTTTTATTTTCTATAATACCCTTCCTAGTCTATATATAAAGGTTTCATTGTTAAACATGGGAGGGAGGTTATAATGGAAAAAATAAAATAAATATTAAAAATTCAGGGTCTTAAATATCTAATTGGACAAGTCAAGGCTTAAACTCCAAGATGGTATAAAATCTAGGGTCCACACTCTAATTAACCCTAAAATTTACTCTTCTTTGGCCCTTCCCTTTTAAGTGTTTGGGAACTATAAGTAGTCTTTTATAATAATGTAAATATTTTTTTCTAATTATTAAGTTGTTTTGTTTAATAATATGTTAGGACAAACATGGTTGACTGTTGGATCTTAAAGACATTTTTCACATATTTTATGTTAAAAGGTGTAAGATTGTCTATTGATATTGTATCCTCAGATTTTCAAAGATCTAAGATAAAAATCTAACCTAAGTTGATGTCCAAAGATAGAAGGCTTCATTTTGCCAAATTGGTCTATGGGTTTATCCAACTAATTTGGACTATGGACCTTAGAGATTTTCCCTCAATTACTTCTACTTTTAAGGTTGAAAAATAATGTTCAGATTAATGAAATAAAAGATGATCCTTGGTTAATCCCTATTGCATGGTTAAGATGCATATAATATCCATAATGTAAATATGATTTTGACTTTATGACTTGCGTCCCCATAGATATCCTTATAATTGTTGCAGGGCAAGAGTTCATTCATGGACATCATATTATAGAAGTTTTGTCTCTACTCTAAATAAATTTTACCCTATAAAAACTAAAGGTTTGGTGATTAGGGAATTATTCCCTAATTTCCTCCTTTTAAGTCCTAAGCTAATATATAGCAGGTATAACAAAAGAGTTCCTAACACCACTTATCAATAACATATGCGTCATTTTAACCACCACTTTTCACCCTAGAGGTAATTTGATAATTTTGCATATGCTAATTTTTTATTTTTTATAATTATATTATGCTTGTATGTTAATTGCTATAATTAAATTGTTAGTTGTTAATGGTATCTTAGTGATAATTAATGACCATAGTTAGTCTAATTAAATTAGTTAGTATGATGAAGAGAATATTCCCTATTAGTTGTAGAGATGCCTTCCATTAACTAATTAGATTCTTTTTTCACCCAATTTGAATTTAAATTAGATGATAAAGTACCAAAATTAGTAATTTAAAACAATTCCAAGCCTATGATGTGGCCAGCCTTAGTGGAGGGAGATTCAAATTCAACTTTCCCTTAAATTCACCCTACTTCTTTCCTAAGTAACATTTATTTTATTTTTCACCAATATCTAGATCTAGAATTTCAATTTCAACCTCATTTCTTCACTAAAATTACTCGTTCTTCTTCCATTGGAGGGCAAAAATCTCGTAGCACTTGACAAAGCTTTAAGAGGAGTCCAAGCATTAGGGATCATGTCTGATTGATCTTTCTTGTATCCAAATTCGGAGTTCTTTAAAGGAGCCACACAAACACTAGGTATTTCTTTTTTTTTATTATCAAAATCATGGTTTGGAATACCACTTGGACCAATAGGAACCTTCCTATGGTTGGAATTGACTCTCCAATGATAGATCTAGGTGTTAGAAGCCTTTAATTTGGTAGATCTAAGCTTGTGTAATAAGGAATGATGATTTTAGGGCTCAATTTGGAGAAAATTTAAATTTTGTCCATCAAGTGGGTGATTGGTGTCCTCATGAGGACTATTAGTGTCTAATTGGTTGTGTGTTGGTGTTCTTGTATCCAAAATTGGATATAGAGAGTGCATATCATGATATTGCATGATACGAGTTGGTTGATTTGGTAAATTCTTTGTATTAGTGTTCCATTATGTCAATTCTTATAAATTCATTTGAATTACTTAATTTTACTAAATTCTAGCTATATTTCATATATAAATTATGTTTAATGTTAATTGGTTGGATATCTTGGTGTTGTTGTGTATCATGAGTTGGTACACACTAGGTGTTTGGCATTTGGATTGTGCTAGTGTGTGTGTGGTAGTATATGTGCTTGATTTAAGGAGTGGATGTGATGTGTGTGTGAGGATTAGATGGTGTGCACTGCTAGTAGGAAGGGGTTCATCCAATACTATAGTAGGTTGGCAGTTAAGGACTGCATGTGAGGCTATGGGGGCATGTAATTGCTGTGTTCAATAAAGTTGCTGGGTTGAGCCATCTGTTATAGGCAGTAACTGCAAGGGAGGAGTGTAAATTGCTACTGCAGTTATGACTGTGAAGACTGCAGTATAGTGATGGGGGAGAACTATGGGTTCAGTTAAGTGTCTTGTTGCCAGGGTAGCAGCATATAGGGTACTAGTAAATAGAGTTGGGGCTCGGGCATTGCTGGATTTGCACCAGTTTGCAAACACAGACCTGAGAGGGGGTGTTACAGTGAGGTGTATAACTGTGTGAGAGTGAGGATAGGTGCAAGTGTGGGGAGCACAGTGTGTAGTTATCACACCCGTTCCCAGATTTGGTATTCTTGAATTTGTGATATTTAAATTTTTTCCTTATAGATGTATTCATACTGTATTTTACATATTGATTCCTATTAATTATGTTATATTTTATTTAAATGTATTTATGTTTATTGAGGGAGACTACTCGAGATCAGTAGTGAACACCTTGGAAATTGCCAAGAACCTGTGCTAGGATCCATATGTATGATGGATATCTAACCTGGTTCACTTTTGGAACCACTAGACTTATTTTCGATGGTTAGGATTGCATAAAGATTAGTGATGACTAGAATACCCTTTTCCTCTCTTGTGTATATATACTCCTCTTTCTCTCTCCTCTTTTTCATTTTTTATTTTTATTCCTTTACTTTTTCTTTCCTCTTCTATCACGCCCCAGTCCCAAAATATCGAGGGACTGGACACGTGGCAATGGCCAGCAGCACACACCGATGGGCAAACCCAATTTAATGGATCCATCGGGGCGTACTTAAGCTGTAATAAACAAATAAGGGTCTAGATAGACTAATCTCATCCACAGAAATGAACACAACAATATCAGAATCATAAAGCAAGATTAATCTCAATAAAATATAAACTCGAGAAATAGCCCGATAATGAGTCTGGTACATCTGTCAGGATACAAGAATAAAGATAACCACAGCAAATACTAAGTATGGAATAGTATATACTCAGAAGATACCCTCAGGGATCACTCGACTACTGGATCTGGTACTGCTCCAGTGCCTGCTCCTGATAATGCTTCTGCTAATGCTCCTGTCCTGTATACCTCGGGATAGATCTCGTCTGCTAATAATGGGGACATAATCCGGATCCAGGTCCTCAGGGGACATAGCAAGGTACAAAATAACTTAAGCCAACATAAATGCAGTGAAATAGTAAATGAAATAAACAGGGTAAATATGTAACCATCTATGTGAAATGCAGGTTGAGAGCATCACTAAAACTCAGGCTGAGACCACTACAAGCTCTGTGTCTGGGAGCCGTTAGCAGTGTTACTATGTATTTTACTGTGTAGTTTACTATGTATTATATATATAAAATTAACCTATAGCCTGTGTGTCTCTCCCCACCCCATGTAATCACACATCTCATGTCCACGATGCCTCATGTCCATGTCACGTAAGATCATATCTAATGCAGCAAGTCATCTAATGTCTATGAATATAAGGTCTATGCCATAAAGCATATGTCCTATACAGAATCACCATGAATATCTCAGAAAGATTCTATCTCATGAATAGTGTCAAGTATCCTGGGTTAAGATGTACTTGATAATGCAAGCACGAGAAGTATAGGGTCTCGGTATCCATGTCTAGATGACGTTACACAACTCCGCGTACAGTGTTGGCACCCGACTATTAATTGGACGCTAAGTAAAGTCACACGGTCCTAGGACAAGCATGTATAACAATATATAAATAAGGCAAGAAAATATGTAACAAGAACTGCAATGTTGGCAAGGTACACTTGCCTGGGGTTTGAATACCAACAGTTGTCTCTATATCAGTGGATCCTGCAGGTACTCCTCTAAAAGCTATAATAAATATCACCAACAGTTTTAGAAAATATCAAATAGCTAGAAACGCCTGTCCTTAAGTCCAATTTGGACACAGGGGCAAAATGACAGTTCTTGGTCAAAGCGGGGTCCACATGTGGGCCGCTTTGCACCGAAAAACATGTCAGGGTCAAAGGTCTCCAAATTTGTCAAACTTAGTGTCAACAAGTCCCGAACGATGATACGAACTCAACGGAACTTCCAGAACTTAATTCCGATAAGCCGATCACAAAATCGCCCGTCAAGTGGAGCCGCGGGGCCTACGATATGCGATTTTGTCAACGTTCTCAGAATCGAACCAAACTTGGGTCACAGGACCAGCGTATTGCTACGAGTCCTATGGCGCAAGTTTCGTTTTGATCCGACATGTGTACACAAAGTTACGACATATTCCAGAACAGGCGGATACGGGGCGTTGTCGGCGGATACGTGTTGATTCCAGTGTGCACACAATCCAAATCAACTTCTGCGAAATCCTGCACGTCCGCTTAGACGGCGCGTACATTTTGGTAAAGATCGCCCGCGACCAAGTCGTCCCGTTTGGCGGGGCGCACTCAGTTCCGGGGTAAAATAGGGCATTGATTTTCCTGTTTTTGGATCGCGGTTCGCGATCACCACAGGACGCGATGCACCGAGCGGGTTGCACGGGCATCTAGAGGGTTACACAGTCTACGCGTCACAACTGACGAAAAAGAAATCGGAGCAACGAGGAGAGAGAATGGGTTACCTGAACAGGGCTCCGTGGAACGAGGATTTCTCGTGTCCGGGTTGGCACGACACTGCGACACGGCGCTGTGTCCACTGCTGTGTCCGGTCAGGGTGCGGCTGAGACTCGCCGGGGCTTCGCCGTGGCGGCTCAGGGCTACGCAGGAGGGGCGGCGCCGACGGAGGCGGCTAGGTTTAGGGTTAGGGTTAAGGTTAGGTCGGTGGACCGGGAAGGGAAGAAGGAGATCGGGGAGAGGTCGGGGCTGCTCGGCGCTGGGGAGTCGTCGAAGAGGGTGGTTAGGGGAGGAGGAAGACAGAGGAGGGAGGCGGAGGAACTTGGCTGAGGCATGGCAGAGTCGGGCTGGGGCTGCAAGCAACGCTCGGGTGCTGCGGGCTCGTGGATGGGCGGAGATGGACTCGTGCTCCGGTGGCCTTGGGGGGTCGGGGGAGAACGTAAGGGGTGATGGTGGTGGTGCTGGGCTAGGGCGGAGGGAAGGTGGAAGTTGGGGGAGGTCGAGCGGGGCTGGGCGGAAGAGAGGGGGTCAACGGAGAGGGGGTCGAGCGGGGCTGGGCGGAGGAGAGGGAGTCGAGGAGGTCGACGGAGAGGGGGTTGGGGGAGGAAGACTGGAGGAGGAGGAAGACGAGGATATTACGGTTCAAGGCGGCCGGAGCTAGGGTTCAGGGCGGTGTCTGGGGAGTTAGTCTAGGTTTCCGGCGGCTAGGGTTCAGGCGAGGCGTGGAAGTCGAGACGCTTTATAGGGTGGCAGAATAGTGAATCCGGTGGGGATTCTGATTTGGGTTAACGGGTTTGGGTCGGGTTGGGTTCAATATGAATCCGACCCGATCCGCTAATGTTTAAATGCGGGTTCGGGTAGGTGGGTTTCGGGTCGGGTTTAGATCCGACCCGACCCGCTAAGGTTGGGTTCGGTTCAGTTGAACCTGGTCTGGGTTGGTTTGGTTTATTTTGGAAATAAATCGGGTTTTAATCAGGGTTTATTTTGGTTTATTTATTAATTAGTTTTTAGGGCTTTTAAAAATGTTTCCGGAGTCCAATAAATTCACAGAAAATTTCCCTATGTCCAGTTTTCTATTTTACACCAGAAAATATTATTTTCATAATATTTTAATATTAATTAACATCATTTAAAAATCTTTTAATCACAAAATACCTTAGTTTTAATTCCAGAAAATTGTGAGAAAATATTTTAAAATATTCTGAAAAATCCGGGTTATGACAATCTACCCAACTTATAAAAATTTTGTCCTCGAAATTAAAATAGGGTAGGGTCTCTCTATCAAATCTCACTTGATTACAGTCTAAAGAATTTCTCTCAAGTGAACATTGCATCTCTACCCAACTTAGAATTTACCCATCTATCATCTAAGGCTATACATCTAAGAAAGCTATGCCCCAAATTATTGAATCATGTTATTGAATCCTCAAGTCTTTAATACCAAACATATCACCTATGGTATTCCCTTAATCATTTATAAAAGGGTCATCAAACAATGCGACCGGCCTGTGGGGTATATCTAGTATTGTCTATATATCAAACTTATACCAAGCACGAGGTTTCATCTTTCCGAAATAAGGGAAGACGGAGATCAATAATAAAGAGTTCAAGGGTGAGGTAATATAATAGAAGTATAGGGGTCAAGGCGTTTAAAGAATTCAAATGGGAATTGTCAAGCAGTTATGGATTAAAATCCTATTCTGGTAATTCTTCGTTCGCATGCTCGTATTAGTACAGTTATGTAACCGATACGATATGTCAGACATGTCCAGGGCAAGTATATTTGTCTACTAATCACTACATATCTCAATCCACGTAAAGTAGTATTACGAGGGGCGAATCGAGCGCACTAAGGTTAGCTAGACCTTAATACACTGATTCTGAAATATATTAGTGTACGCATCCAATAATACACATGTCGTGAACAAGCTTGATAAAAGAATGAGCTTGCAAAACTAGGCTGTAACAGCAGCATAAGTCGAGGTAGTACAAAAATATAAGTACGCTAAATAATGATGAGAGGAGGTACAAATTAATTCAAGTTTACAAAACAAAACAAAATAAGCAATAATAAGAAAAGACTACACAATCTCTACAGTCATCATACAACCTCCTTGTCTAAGTCGTTAGTCGACCAAATAGGGGCAAGGACCTCTAAATTCTACAGTCTGAATAAACACTATCTTCTTATGCAAGTCTAAAGTTGTGTCATCCTAGTTTACTTCATCAATGGGTCAATAGGGCTAGGTGGTACTATGTTGTGAGGCATACTACCCAACTTAAAACAATAAACTAATACTGAAATCGTCTTAATGATACTGTGGAAACTCTTGTTAAGGTCTACGAGAAGGGGTCTTGGTACCTATTAGGGTATCCACCTATATTACATAGGTCATGGTCGTCTTAAGCCTTAGTCTTAGTGCTTATAGAACAAGTGTCGATAGTGAGGATAGAAGAGTTACTGGCCGTCAAGGGTAAGGGATCTAACTTGTATCGAGGTGGGGGTACTAATTATGCGACTTAAAGCTAAGGGGTAATCATTAGGTCATAATCTACAATAATAACTTAAACTGTCAAGTTCTAATTACCAATAACATAGTAAAAATTTAGAGTAACAACCAAAATAGACAATAAAAGGCGCACAGGAATCAAGGCATGATGCAAGTCAAGAAATTAATTCAAATTTGATATAGATGTTAAGAACGATTCAAGCAAGTGGATGAGATTTAAAAACTTATCCTATTCTTATTGCAGGCTTGCTCGGTCCCTAAGTTGAAACTGAGACAATTTAGTCGTTGACCTGCATGGGCCACCACAAAAATCATGTCACGCCCCAGTCCCAAAATATGGAGGGACTGGACACGTGGCAATGGCCAGCAACACACACCGATGGACAAACCCAATTTAATGGATCCATCGGGTCGTACTTAAGCTGTAATACAATAATAAGGGTCTAGATAGACTAATCTCATCCACATAAATGAATACAACAATATCAGAATCATAAAGCAAGATCAATCTCAATAAAATATAAACTCGAGAAATAACCCGATAATGAGTCTGGTATATCTGTCAGGATACAAGAATAAAGATAACTACAACAAATACTGAGTATGGAACAGTATATACTCAGAAGATACCCTCAGGATTACTCGACTACTGGATCTGGTACTGCTCTAGTGCCTGCTCCTGATAATGCTCCTGCTAATGCTCCTGTCCTGCATACCTCGGGATAGATCTCGTCTGCTAATCCTGGGGACATAATCCGGATCCAGGTCCTCAGGGGACATAGCAAGGTACAAAATAACTCAAGCCAACATAAATGCAGTAAAATAGTAAATGAAATAAATAGGGTAAATATGTAACCATCTATGTGAAATACAAGTTGAGAGCATCACTAAAACTCAGGCTGAGACCACTACAAGCTCTGTGTCTGGGAGCCGGTAGCAGTGTTACTATGTATTTTACTGTATAGTTTACTATGTATTATATATATAAAATCAGCCTGTAGCCTGTGTGTCTCTCCCCACCCCATGTAATCACACGTCTCATGTCCACGATGCCTCATGTCCATGTCATGTAATATCATATCTAATGCAGCAAGTCATCTAATGTCTATGAATATAAGGTCTATGCCATAAAGCCTGTATCCTATACAGAATCACCATGAATATCTCAGAAAGATTCTGTATCATGAATAGTGTCAAGTGTCCTGGGTTAAGATGTACTTGATAATGCAAGCACGAGAAGTATAGGGTCTCGGTATCCATGTCTAGATGACGTTACACAACTCCGCGTACGGTGTTGGCACCCGACTATTAATCGGACGCTAAGTAAAGTCACATGGTCCTAGGTTAAGCATGTACAACAATATATAAATAAGACAAGAAAATAAGTAACAAGAACTGCAATGTTGGCAAGGTACACTTGCCTGGGGTTTGAATACCAACAGTTTTCCCTGTATCAGTGGATCCTGCAGGTACTCCTCCAAAAGCTGTAATAAATATCACCACCAGTCTCAGAAAATATCAAATAGCTAGAAACGCCTGTCCTTAAGTCCAATTTGGACACAAGGGCAAAATGACAGTTCCTAGTCAAAACGAAATCCACATGTGGGCCGCTTTTCACCGAAAAACGTGTCAGGGTCAAAGGTCTCCAAATTCGTCAAACTTAGTGTCAACAAGTCTAGAACAATGATATGAACTCAACGAAACTTCCAAAACTGGATTCCGATGAGCCGATCACAAAATTGCCTGTCAAGTAGAGCCGCGGGGCCCACGATACGCGATTTTATCAACTTTCTCAGAATCGAACCAAACTTGGGTCACAGGACCAGCGTATTTTTACTAGTCCGATGGCGCAAGTTTTGTTTCGATCCGACGTATGTACACAAAGTTATAACATATTCCAGAATAGGCAGATACGGGGCGTTGTCAGCGGATACGCGTTGATTCCAGTGTGCATGCACATCCAAATCAACTTCTACGAAATCTCGCACGTCCGTATCGATGGCGCGCACGTTTCGGTGAAGACCGGGTGCGACCAAGTCGTCCCATTTGGTGGGGCGCACTCAGTTCCGGGGTGAAATAGGGCAATGATTTTCCTGTTTATGGATCGCGGTTCGCGATCACCACAGGACGCGATGCACCGAGCGGGTTGCACGGGCATCGAGAGGGTTATACAGTCTATGCGTCATAACTGACAGAACAAAAATCAGAGCAACGAGGAGAGAGAACGGGTTACTTGAATAGGGCTCCGTGGAACGAGGATTTCTCGTGTCCGGGTTGACACGACATTGCGACACGGCGCTGTGTCTACTGCTGTGTCCGGTCAAGGTGCGGTTGAGACTCACCGGGGCTTCACCGTGGCGGCTCAGGGCTACGCCATAGGGGCGGCGCCGACGGAGGTGGCTAGGTTTATGGTTAGGGTTAGGGTTAGGTCGGTGGACCGGGAAGGGGAGAAGGAGATCGGGGAGAGGTTGGGGCTGCTCGGCGCTGGGGAGTCATCGAAGAGGGTGGTGAGGGGAGGAGGAAGACAGAGGATGGAGGCGGTGGAACTTGCCTGAGGCGTGGCGGAGTCGGGCTGGGGCTGCGGGCGGCGCTCGGGTGCTGCGGGCACGTGGATGGGCGGAGATGTACTCATGCTCCGGTGGCCTTGGGGGGTCGGGGGAGAACGGAAGGGGTGATGGTGGTGGTACTGGGCTAGGGTAGAGGGTAGGTGGAAGTCGGGGGAGGTCGAGCGGGGCTGGGCGGAGGAGAGGGGGTCGACGGAGAGGGGGTCGAGCGGGGCTGGGCGGAGGAGAGGGAGTCGAGGAGGTCGACAGAGAGGGAATCAGGGGAGGAAGACTAGAGGAGGAGGAAGACGAGGATGTTAGGGTTCACGGCGGCCAGAGCTAGGGTTCAGGGCGGTGTCTGGGGAGTTAGTCTAGGTTTCCGGCGGCTAGGGTTCAGGCGAGGCGTGGAAGTCGAGACGCTTTATAGGGTGCCGGAACAGTGAATCCGGTAGGGATTCTGATTTGGGTTAACGAGTTTGGGTCGGGTCGGGTTCAATATGAAACCGGCCCGATCCGCTAATATTTAAGTGTGGGTTCGGGTAGGCAGGTTTCGGGTCGGATTTAGATCTGACCCGACCCGCTAAGGTTGGGTTCGGTTCAGTTGAACCGGGTCTGGGTTGGTTTGGTTTATTTTGGAAATAAATCGGGTTTTATTCAGGGTTTATTTTGGTTTATTTATTAATTAGTTTTTAGGGCTTTTAAAAATATTTTCGGAGTCCAATAAATTCACAGAAAATTTCCCTATGTCCAGTTTTTCATTTTACACCAGAAAATATTATTTTCATAATATTTTAATATTAATTAACATCATTTAAAAATCCTTTAATCACAAAATACCATAGTTTTAATTCCAAAAAATTATGAGAAAATGTTTTAAAATATTCTGAAAAATCCGGGTTATGACAATCTACCCAACTTATAAAAATTTTGTCCTCGAAATTAAAATAGGGTTGGGTCTCTCTATCAAATCTCACTTGATTACAGTCTAAAGAATTTCTCTCAAGTGAACATTGCATCTCTACCCAACTTAGAATTTACCCATCTATCATCTAAGGCTATACATCTAAGAAAGCTATGCCCCAAATTATTGAATCATGTTATTGAATCCTCAAGTCTTTAACAGCAAACATATCACCTATGGTATTCCCTTAATCATTTATAAAAGGGTCATCAAACAATGCGACCGGCCTGTGGGGTATATCTAGTTTTGTCTATATATCAAACTTATACCAAGCACGAGGTTTCATCTTTCCGAAATAAGGGAAGACGAAGATCAATAATAAAGAGTTCAAGGGTGAGGTAATATAATAGAAGTATCGGGGTCAAGGCGTTTAAAGAATTCAAATGGGAATTGTCAAGCAGTTATGGATTGAAATCCTATTCTGGTAATTCTTCGTTCGCATGCTCGTATTAGTACAGTTATGTAACCGATACGATATGTCAGACATGTCCAGGGCAAGTATATTTGTCTACTAATCACTACATATCTCAATCCACGTAAAGTAGTATTACGAGGGGCGAATCGAGCGCACTAAGGTTAGCTAGACCTTAATACACTGATTTTGAAATGTATTAGTGTACATGTCCAATAATACATATGTCGTGAACAAGCTTGATAAAAGAATAAGCTTGCAAAACTAGGCTGTAACAGCAGCATAAGTCGAGGTAGTACAAAAATATAAGTACGCTAGATAATGAGGAGAGGAGGTACAAATTAATTCAAGTTTACAAAACAAAACAAAATAAGCAATAATAATAAAAGACTACACAATCTCTACAGTCATCATACACCTCCTTGTCTAAGTCGCTAGTCGACCAAATAGGGGCAAGGACCTCTAAATTCTACAGTCTGAATAAACACTATCTTCTTATGCAAGTCTAAAGTTGTGTCATCCTAGTTCACTTCATTAATGGGTCAATAGGGCTAGGTGGTACTATGTTGTGAGGCATACTACCCAACTTAAAACAATAAACTAATACTGAAATCGTCTTAATAATACCGTGGAAACTTTTGTTAAGGTCTACGAGAAGGGGTCTTGGTACCTATTAGGGTATCCTCCTATATTACATAGGTCATGGTCGTCTTAAGCCTTAGTCTTAGTGCTTATAGAACAAGTGTCGATAGTGAGGATAGAAGAGTTACTGGCCGTCAAGGGTAAGGGATCTAACTTGTATCGAGGTGGGGGTACTAATTACGCGACTTAAAGCTAAGGGGTAATCATTAGGTCATAATCTACAATAATAACTTAAACTGTCAAGTTCTAATTACCAATCACATAGTAAAAATTTAGAGTAACAACTAAAATAGACAATAAAAGGCGCATAGGAATCAAGGCATGATGCAAGTCAAGAAATTAATTCGAATCCGATATAGATATCAAGAACGATTCAAGCAAGTGGATGAGATTCAAAAACTTATCCTATTCTTATTGCAGGCTTGCTCGGTCCCTAAGTTGAAACTGAGACAATTTAGTCGTTGACCTGCATGGGCCGCCACAAAAACCATGTCATGCCCCAGTCCCAAAATATGGAGGGACTGGACACGTGGCAATGGCCAGCAATATACACCAATGGACAAACCCAATTTAATGGATCCATCGGGTCGTACTTAAGCTGTAATACAATAATAAGGGTCTAGATAGACTAATCTCATCCACATAAATGAACACAACAATATCAGAATCATAAAGCAAGATCAATCTCAATAAAATATAAACTCGAGAAATAACCCGATAATGAGTCTGGTATATCTGTCAGGATACAAGAATAAAGATAACTACAACAAATACTGAGTATGAAACAGTATATACTCAGAAGATACCCTCAGGGATTACTCGACTACTGGATCTGGTACTGCTCCAGTGCCTGCTCCTGATAATGCTCCTGCTAATGCTCCTGTC
Source organism: Iris macrosiphon (assembly GCA_036927795.1). Taxonomy (NCBI): domain Eukaryota; kingdom Viridiplantae; phylum Streptophyta; class Magnoliopsida; order Asparagales; family Iridaceae; genus Iris; species Iris macrosiphon. The sequence continues at coordinate 34,930,258 of JAYESA010000011.1, forward strand.
CTGCATACCTCGGGATAGATCTCGTCTGCTAATCCTGGGGACATAACCCGGATCCAGGTCCTCAGGGGACAAAGCAAGGTACAAAATAACTCAAGCCAACATAAATGCAGTGAAATAGTAAATGAAATAAATAGGGTAAATATGTAACCATCTATGTGAAATGCAAGTTGAGAGCTTCACTAAAACTCAGGCTGAGACCACTACAAGCTCTGTATCTGGGAGCCGGTAGCAGTGTTACTATATATTTTACTGTATAGTTTACTATGTATTATATATATAAAATAAGCCTGTAGCCTGTGTGTCTCTCCCCACCCCATGTAATCACACGTCTCATGTCCACGATGCCTCATGTCCATGTCACGTAAGATCATATCTAATGCAGCAAGTCATCTAATGTCTATGAATATAAGGTCTATGCCATAAAGCCTGTATCCTATACAGAATCACCATGAATATCTCAGAAAAATTCTGTATCATGAATAGTGTCAAATGTCCTGGGTTAAGATGTACTTGATAAGCAAGCACGAGAAGTATAGGGTCTCGGTATCCATGTCTAGATGACGTTACACAACTTCGCGTACGGTGTTGGCACCCGACTATTAATCGGACGCTAAGTAAATTCACATGGTCCTAGGTTAAGCATGTACAATAATATATAAATAAGGCAAGAAAATATGTAACAAGAACTGCAATGTTGGCAAGGTACACTTGCCTGGGGTTTGAATACCAACAGTTGTCCCTGTATCAGTGGATCCTACAGGTACTCCTCCAAAAGCTATAATAAACATCACCAACAGTCTCAGAAAATATCAAATAGCTAGAAACGCCTGTCCTTAAGTCGAATTTGGACACAAGGGCAAAATAACAGTTCCTTGTCAAAGCGGGGTCCACATGTGGGCCGCTTTGCACCAAATAACGTGTCAGGGTCAAAGGTCTCCAAATTCGTCAAACTTAGTGTCAACAAGTCTAGAACAATGATATGAACTCAACAAAACTTCCAGAACTGGATTCCGATGAGCCGATCACAAAATTGCCCGTCAAGTGTAGCCGCGGGGCCCACGATACACTATTTTGTCAACGTTCTCAGAATTGAACCAAACTTGGGTCACTGGACCAGCGTATTGCTACGAGTCCGATGGCGCAAGTTTTGTTTCGATCTGACGTATGTACACAAAGTTACAACAAGTTCCAGAACAGGCAGATACGGGGCGTTATCGGCGGATACGCGTTGATTCCAGTGTGCACGCACATCCAAATCAACTTCTACGAAATCCGGCACGTCCGTATCGACGACGCGCACGTTTCGGTGAAGATCGGGCACGACCAAGTCGTCCCATTTGGTGGGGCGCACTCAGTTCCGGGGTAAAATAGGACGTTGATTTTCCTGTTTATGGATCGCGGTTCGCGATCGCCACAGGACGCGATACACCGAGCGGGTTGCACGGGCATCGAGAGGGTTACACAGTCTACGCGTCACAACTGACAGAACAAAAATCAGAGCAACGAGGAGAGAGAACGGGTTACTTGAACAGGGCTCCGTGGAACGAGGATTTCTCGTGTCCGGGTTGACACGACACTGCGACACGGCGCTGTGTCCACAGCTGTGTCCGGTCAAGGTGCGGCTGAGACTGTCACTACCACGTTCCAAAAATAGGAGTATTTTTGACTTTTTATAATATTTAATATTATTGTAGTTACAATTAAGTAATTGCATGATAAGTATTTAATTTAAATAAATATGTGAGATGTGTAATTAAATATAAAATTATATACAGTGTTCATTTGTGTTTGTGCTGGTGGACTTGACCTAGAAGCCAGTAGATGAAAACCTGTCCGAATTATAGAATTCTGTAATTTATTGTTTTATCTATAATTTATTTATTGGAGATTGTAATTAATTACCGTAATTTATTTAATTATTGCGCATTGCCTTTGCTTCTATATTTGGAGCGCTACCCTAGCTTTTGTCTTCCAACAAATTTCACAATCTTGCCCTAGACATTCTCGCCTTCCATTCTGCTATTTTTGCAACTTATAATTATGCTCTCTGTACATTATTTCTAGCCGCACAAAAATCGTCGCGGACGTTTATTTAATAAATTCCTATTTTGTATCGTTGTGCGTTCCAATCGAAATTGGAGGCAATCTTGACCTATTTTTTGTGCGACCTAAATTAGGGTAATATCCTGTTCTGAGTCTTCTTCATTATTGGTATTGATGACCTGACCTGATTTTGGCCCCATGTACTCCTAATTAATTTTAGAACACAACTTGCATTTATTTCTAATTAAATTGAGGATACTATTTTAACCGATTTTAAAAATCCCAATTTAATTCCAGTGCCCTGCTATTTGAGCCCGTACCAAACATACAGCGTCCCCTGACCCTACAAAACACCGGACACCAAATCGCCCGCCAAATTTTTGTCATTTTATGCGTCTGTGCAAATACCCAAATTTAAGGGGGCTAATTTACAAATTTGCATTTTTGTGTCAACACCCATTTGTTTAAACAATGAAGGAATCCCTAATATTTTTAACTAACCTCACCCTCATTCCCACATGAAATTCTCCATGACCAATCTGGACCACACATTTAATGGGCCAATCCTAACCCTTGATTTCACTCATACCCTCTCCCTATATAATGTCATGTTACATCAAACCTAGGTTTTCCCACCTCCTCACAAGCCCCCATCTCCCTCAACCAACCGTAGGCTACATTTTCATTTTTTCTTCTTCCCTTCTTCTTCTCTTTTTTTCTCCTTCTTCCTTTCTCCTTCATTTTCTTTTTCTTCTTCTCTTCTTCTTCTTCTTCTTCTTCTTCCTTCTTCTTCTTTTTTTTGAAATCCAAAAGAGAGAGGGAAACCTTCACAACTACCTCACCACTGTGCACTTTGCAACTCCGACCACCGATTCAGTCTCGACCCGGCCTCTTCTCAGGCCAACCCGCCGGAGGAGCCATCCTTCCTCTCCCTCTGCTGTTCACCTCGGCGACCAGACTCCCCGACACCACTGCTCTACGACTCCTCCCCCTCATCCGAGCATCACCCCCTCGAGCAACTTCCTCCGACTCCGGTAGCCTCCCTATCTTCTCCGACCCGCTGTAACTCCCCGGAGCTCCCTCGAGCCACCCGTTCGATCACCACCGCCAGGCCCTCCACTGTCCGGCCATCGACACTCCGGCGGCTATGCACCACCACCACCACCATCTCACTTATCCCCTCGACACCGGCCCTCACCTCGACCATCTCCGGCGTAGATCGACCCGACCGTCCCTCCTCCGTCATACTCGCCGAGCCACTGCTCGACCGACTTCCTCGACGAGCAGCGGACGCCGGCCAACCCGAAACACCGCCACATACTATCACCACCATCATCATCTCTTCCGGTCAGCCGCTCCACCGCACAGCTGCACGTCTCCCCGATTTCCCTGTACTCCGGCTCCGACAACTCCCTGCATCCCTCCACTCCACCACTGCATTTTCCTCCGGCCACGAGACAACCCCGACCCTCTACTCTCCTTCCCCGGCTGCTACAGCAGAGCCGCCACCAGTGCCATCACTCTCAGACTTCAAAACTCCGGCGAGCGAGGCCTCAGCCTCCCCTCCCTTCCATCTTCTCCGGCAGCCGCAGCCACTGCTTCGCTGCCCATCCCGAGCACCCGACTGCTGCTCCTCCCCTCTTCACAACTCCGGCGAGCCACCAACCGAGCTCCTCCCATTCCAGTGAGCACCCTCTCCCTCTTTCATTTGTTGTATGTAATAATACGTATAAATACGTAGATAGGTGTATGTGTACGTGAATGTGTATAATTTATGTATATGTGTACGTATGTATTTTAATAGTGTGTAGGTATGCGTATACATATACATAATGTATACGTATACGTATATGTATATATATTTAATATGATTTTATATATATATATATATATATATATATATATATATATATATACGAATTTAAATGTATATGTATATGTGTATTTCAATTAATATATATAGGTATGTATTTTGGTATGGAAATATATATATTTTGTATATATACTTAATTATTAATTGATATATGTATATAGGTATTTGTATATACACTTAGCATTTTTATATTGGTATATATGTACTATATACATATTGGTATATGTATACTCTAGTATGTGTGTATTGATGTATATATATATACATGTATACAGGTATATAATATATATATTTTATTTGGTATATGATGCATATATATAGATATAACAAATATATATTTTCAACTAGTACATATATATGTATACATGTACATTCTTAAATATAGTTATGAATAAATGTGTTATGTATATTTATAACATATAAATATATATCTATATACTTCTATTTAGTGCATATACACTTATATGTATTTTGTACAAAATTACTGATATATATTTTTATATATACATTATACGTATTAAATTGATATATATATATATATATATTTTTTTTTTCTGAGTATAAATATATATTTATATATGTATTACTACTAGATGACCCTAGTTGACTAGTGCCATACCTGGCATAGCCCTGAGGCCAGGATATTTCTATTGTGTGTTAGTGTAGCATCTGATATAAGTGATATTATTATATGTTTATAGGACTGTCGGATTCTCCAGACGATACTCTGGGACAGGACATTGGTATTGACAGCTAAGGACCCAAGGCGAGTACATTCTCTGATTAGTTTCTAATTTATGATATCTCCTATGTTCGTTGTATCTAGTGTAAATATCCATATTTCGACACGCTGGTTACACGGATTGGTGTATACGGATCTCGTCATGAGATGTTATTCCTTATTCATGGTGTAGCTTGTACAAGACTTGTTTCCTTGTTATCTTGTGCATGTACAGACACTGAGTCCCGGGGAGATTTGCTACCTCCCTAGGGAATCCCGTGCCATAGCGTACCATGATTGGATCTACTATACCAGTCGGGGGTGGGGAGTATTTTAGTATAGATATGTGATCATACCCAACTCTACATGCATCATAGCTCACCCCACATCTCACGTCGGGTGCGGCCTGACCATTTACATGCTTCATAGCTATTACGTGTGATTAGCCTGACCTCTACATGCATCATAGCTAACCAACGGTTAGCCTGACCTTACATGAATCATAGCTAATCACATGTAACCAGCCTGATCAAGTTCCCAAGTCGATCACATGTTAAAGCTAGTACTCACACACTTAGTCATAGGATTCTTGCTCGTTGACATATTGTTTCTTTTCCTGCATTTACTTACAGTATTTCCAGTATTTCCTTTTTGTACATTTCTCGTTCCTATACATGCATCTCATATATTTCCATCTAGAACTGTTACATAGTTTATATCATTAATATAGAACTGCTATTTAGAGATGTACTTTGCTCCTTCCTGACTGGAAAATATTTTCCAGACTGTGACCTTAGTGGACTTGTTTCTGACACTTGGGGATTGGATGTTACTGATTACAGGTATGACTATTTTATCGTTAGACTTGTCTTGTATTTCTTGCTTGCCTTGATATCTCATCGTGCTTTAGTTTATGTGATTGAGTATTTCCAGCATTATCTTATGATATTCACGTCTCCTTATGGAGTTGGGTATTCATGTGAGATTGATTAGATAGTTACATGACCTAGACAGCGTTCTACCGCTGATGCTGCAGCGTAGGCTGGACATACCCACGCTCTCGTACCCCTATATCGGGTACGGGTCGTGACACATTTTTAGTGGTGGTCCATACAGGTCAGACTTCGCAAGTTGTGCGATGTCGTGGTAGTGCGACGTCTTAGTTGTACTGCTGCGTGCCTGCGATAGGATATAGGACATAGGATACTAGGATAAGAGCGAGTACTCAATCACAAAAATTCTTGAGAGATTCCTGGGACGACCCCTTGAGAATCTTATTAGAATTTCCAATTTAAATCTTTTTCCTTATTTTCGTCCGCTCTCGCTTGTTGTTATTGAACTTGATTCTTGTTGATCAGTTATTAAACTAAAATATTGCTATCATTGTTGAGTTGATTCTTGTTGACCAGTTGTTAAATTTGATTCTTGGTATCGTTGTTGAGTTAATTTTATATCGAGATGAATTTTACGGGCTAAAATTTATGGTATCATCTGATGACATATATTGATGAGGACAGTGAGAAAGGTAAGACGTCTACTTTGGTTATGAGGCCTAGAGTTTATCGCAGCCATATTAGCTGTCGTGACGAGAACGTAGGAACCTGACTTCGGATGTACATACTTTAGTTATGAAATTTAGAGTTTCTCGCAGCCATACCGGTTGGCGTGGCGAGGGTTCTAGATGACATAATTATCGAGTTGCATACCTTAGTTACGGAACCTGTCGTTTATCACATCTATGCTTACTGGCGTGGCAAGGATTCTGAGTGTCATGATTTCTAACAGACGTGTATGATTATCAGGTTGTATCTTAAATTGGTTCTTAAAGTATCATCTCAAAGACTTATCTATTTCTGTTATTCCAAGACTTATTCCATCGTCCTTTTGTTGCTAGCAGTAGAAACACCTTCAGTCCTCAATCCAGTCTTTTTGAGCTCCTATTACTTGAGGATTCCTTGTTAAGTGTGATAATTAATGACTTGTAATTATGTCTGTGTCTTGAGTATTAGTATAGACTTAGTGTTGCTAGTGAGTTGTAAGTGTTTCCTAGTTGGACATGTGAGCAGTAGGCCTTAACCTAGAGTTAACCCATAGCAGAATACCTTGTAACAATGGTTCTAGGATAAGTGTTATTATAGTACTATAAGTAGAAGGAGAGTATAGAGTATCAGTGATAGTTCTCAGAATTAGTATCAGAGCCAATTACCCGTCCTGGATAATCATGATTATGTAAGTGAGTGATCTATATAAACAATTAGGTATCAAGAAAATTGTGTTACGGATTAATGGAGCATGATTCAATTTGATGATTGATATCGGGTGTGTTAAAGGTAAATAAATATATAAGCATGAGGAGTAATAATGAGATGTCATGAGAAGAGAAATATCAGAATTGGAAGAAAAATGGTGAAGCGTATCACAGATCAGTTTAACAGGCTGTAAAAGGTTAAAGGGAAATACCTATACATCAATCGAGATGAAGAACCGTATACTTGCCCATGAGAGTAAAGAAATATGAGTGTTATAGAAGATACATGTGATCATGAGTTCTAATGAGCTTGATGAGATGATTCATTAATGAAGCTAGTAATATAATACTAAGAGTGCCAATGATTCTATATCGAGAATTAGTCGAGAATGACGTTAATAACAGTAAGCACTCTGTGTGATGATAATTAGATGATATACCAGTTGACATAAATTAAAAATCATGAAAGAAAATACAGGTGATGATAACTTTGATCATTGGAGGTAATAGTGCAAGTGATTCGGGCAGTACAAAAATTTAGTACACAGTTGTAGACAATAGAGGTATTGAGTGCACCTCGAGTATTAGAGACCATGAGCACTTATATGTATATTTGTGGATTTATAAATTAAAAGAGTGGAAATGAATTTTAACTTTGAGAATTATTGAGGAGTTGAGATTGTGTCATTAAAATTTTGAGGATTTCAAATAGTGATTCAATAAACATGGTCAAGGCTACCAAGATTTTAGAAGTGATTAAAAATTTTATTCCGATGTTGAGTATCTGACTTTGAGGAGGTATATGAAATTTATTTTTAAGTTGATCGAGAAGTTAAACCTTGACGATTATTTTGAGGATTAGTTTTATGGTAGATGAGATATGAATATTAATATATGAGTAGATGATATACATGTGTAAGGATCTGATGACTTGAGCATGATTGGGATGGCACCGCAGACTGACTTGGGTGTCCATCTAGAGTTGTATTAGAAAGAGCAGTACTTAGTATGGTATGCTACACTTGGTGTGCACTTGAGTGATAAGAACAACTAGTATGAAAAATTATAGTAGGAACGGGAACTGACAGAGGGTATGGTACTAAAGAGATAGAGGTATCAACTTAGATGCATTATTGAACCATGGTTACATTAGAGATTCTTGGTATCAGATTTAGGTGTTAATAGACAGGTGTGTGCAATATAGATATATTCATGGATCTTGTGGATAAATGACTAGTGATAAGGGTACCAGTGTACAGGAATAGGAATTAGTTAGTGAATGTGCCAGAGTTAAGAGTATGTTAGAGATAGAAGATACTGCAGGAAATATGTTTAGGTTCTTCTTTTTCTAATATTTCCCGTCTTTTGATTGATTGATTTCCCTAGTGCTGTAGTTCATATTCATGATTTTCTTGTTAGAATATAACTAGTAGTACACCCTGACAGAGACTGAAATACCATGACAAAAGATACATGACCTATATATTTTCTTAGATTGCATGACTGTAGGTAGAATTTTCTTAAACCACGATCATTGGGGTTTAGACCATAGCAAAGGTTTTAAAAAGATTATGACTTGACGAAAGGGACAAGCTGATAAAAATTTTTTTTTTTTAAGGATAAGCATTCATTTAAATAAAGAGTTAATGGGTAATATAACAAAATTGATGGATCCTTGATATTTACGAAGATCGAGGTATGATTGAAATTTGAGGATAAACATTAATTTAAATAAAAGATTAAAATTTCACATGGCAGAATTTATGATGTATTAATTCCAAGAAAATTATGATGTGATTAAATTGGTTATTAAAATTTGGAAATTTTGGGAGATTATCAATATATTTATTTGATTGCAAGTTATGAATTTTAGAATTTTATATTTGGATGTTGCATTTGGAGAATCCTTAAGTATCGCATTGTTGCGTATTTGAGGAAAGAGGAAATTGAGTTATAAAATCATTGATGGGTTAATGTTTGAATTCAAACTTTTGGACGAGATTACATTATATATATGTGCATTGATTAAAATCAAATTAGAGGAGTGGATATTAAATTCCGAGTATTGAATTATTAACTAAAAATTTCAAGGAAATTTTTATAAAAATGGACTTTGATTTTATTTCGAGGATTTTCAGGAATGCAATAATTTCAGAATTTTTGAAAATTGTGAAAAGATATTGTGGATTATTACCTGATTTCGTGGTTGATTAAACTTTGAGAGAAATGATAATGTGTATGAATAAATGCTACCTTGAGGATTTTAAATTTTGAGGACAAAATTCTTTTAAGGAGGGTAGACTTGTCACTACCACGTTCCGAAAACAGGAGTAATTTTGACTTTTTATAATATTTAGTATTATTGTAGTTACAATTAAGTAATTGCATGATAAGTATTTAATTTAAATAAATATGTGAGATGTGTAATTAAATATATAATTATATACAGTGTTCATTTGTGTTTGTGCTGGTGGACTTGACCTAGAAGCCAGTAGATGAAAACCTGTCCGAATTATGGAATTCTGTAATTTATTGTTTTATCTATAATTTATTTATTGGAGATTGTAATTAATTACCATAATTTATTTAATTATTGCGTATTGGCTTTGCTTCGATATTTGGAGCGCTACCCTAGCTTTTGTCTTCCAACAAATTTCACAATCTTGCCCTAGACATGCCCGCCTTCCATTCTGCTATTTTTGCAACTCATAATTATGCTCTCTGTACATTATTTCTAGCCGCACAAAAATCGTCGCGGACGTTTATTTAATAAATTCCTATTTTGTATCATTGTGCGTTCCAATCGAAATTGGAGGCAATCTTGACCTATTTTTCGTGCGACCCAAATTAGGGTAATATCCTGTTCTGAGTCTTCTTCATTATTGGTATTGATGACCTGACCTGATTTTGGCCCCATGTACTCCTAATTAATTTTAGAACACAACTTACATTTATTTCTAATTAAATTGAGGATACTATTTTAACCGATTCTAAAAATCCCAATTTAATTCCAGTGCCCTGCTATTTGAGCCCGTACCAAACATACAGCGCCCCCTGACCCTACAAAACACCGGACACCAAATCGCTCGCCAAATTTTCATCATTTTATGTGTCTGTGCAAATACCCAAATTTAAGGGGGCTAATTTGCAAATTTGTATTTTTGTGTCAACACCCATTTGTTTAAACAATGAAGGAATCCCTAATATTTTTAACTAACCTCACCCTCATTCCCACATGAAATTCTCCATGACCAATCTGGACCACACATTTAATGGGCCAATCCTAACCCTTGATTTCACTCACACCCTCACCCTATATAATGTCATGTCACATCAAACCTAGGTTTTCCCACCTCCTCACAAGCCCCCATCTCCCTCAACCAACCGTAGGCTACATTTTCATTTTTTCTTCTTCCCTTCTTCTTCTCTTTTCTTCTCCTTCTTCCTTTCTCCTTCATTTTCTTTTTCTTCTTCTTCTTCTCTTCTTCTTCTTCTTCCTTCTTATTCTTTTTTTTTGAAATCCAAAAGAGAGAGGGAAACCTTCACAACTACCTCACCACTGTGCACTTTGCAACTCCGGCCACCGATTCAGTCTCGACCAGGCCTCTTCTCCGGCCGACCCGCCGGAGGAGCCATCCTTCCTCTCCCTCTGCTGTTCACCACGGCGACCAGACTCCCCGACACCACTGCTCTACGACTCCTCCCACTCATCCGAGCATCAACCCCTCGAGCAACTTCCTCCGACTCCGGCAGCCTCCCTATCTTCTCCGACCCGCTGTAACTCCCCGGAGCTCCCTCGAGCCACCCGTTCGATCACCACCGCCAGGCCCTCCACTATCCGGCCATCGATACTCCGGCGGCTATGCACCACCACCACCACCATCTCACTTATCCCCTCGACACCGTCCCTCACCTCGACCATCTCCGGCGTAGATCGACCCGACCGTCCCTCCTCCGCCATACTCGCCGAGCCACTGCTCGACCGACTTCCTCGACGAGCAGCGGACGCCGGCCAACCCGAAACAACGCCACATACTATCACCACCATCATCATCTCTTCCGGTCAGCCGCTCCACCGCACAGCTGCACGTCTCCCCGATTTCCCTGTACTCCGGCTCCGGCAACTCCCTGCATCCCGCCACTCCACCACTGCATTTTCCCCCGGCCACGAGACAACCCCGACCCTCTACTCTCCTTCCCCGGCTGCTACAGCAGAGCCGCCACCAGTGCCATCACTCTCAGACTTCAAAACTCCGGCGAGCGAGGCCTCAGCCTCCCCTCCCTTCCATCTTCTCCGGCAGCCGCAGCCACTGCTTCGCTGCCCATCCTGAGCACCCGACTGCTGCTCCTCCCCTCTTCACAACTCCGGCGAGCCACCAATCGAGCTCCTCCCATTCCAGTGAGCACCCTCTCCCTCTTTCATTTGTTGTATGTAATAATACGTATAAATACGTAGATAGGTGTATGTGTACGTGTATGTGTATAATTTATGTATATGTGTACGTATGTATTTTAATAGTGTGTAGGTATGCGTATACATATACATAATATATACGTATACGTATATGTATATATATTTAATATGATTTTTTATATATATATACGAATTTAAATGTATATGTATATGTGTATTTCAATTAATATATATAGGTATGTATTTTGGTATGGAAATATATATATTTTGTATATATACTTAATTATTAATTGATATATGTATATAGGTATTTGTATATACACTTAGCATTTTTATATTGGTATATATGTACTATATACATATTGGTATATGTATACTCTAGTATGTGTGTATTGATGTATATATATACATGTATACAGGTATATAATATATATATTTTATTTGGTATATGATGCATATATATAGATATAACAAATGTATATTTTCAACTAGTACATATATATGTATACATGTACATTCTTAAATATAGTTATGAATAAATGTGTTATGTATATTTATAACATATAAATATATATCTATATACTTCTATTTAGTGCATATACACTTATATGTATTTTGTACAAAATTACTGATATACATTTATATATATACATTATACGTATTAAATTGATATATATATATATTTTTCTGAGTATAAATGTATATTTATATATGTATTACTACTAGATGACCCTAGTTGACTAGTGCCATGCCTGGCATAGCCCTGAGGCCAGGGTATTTCTATTGTGTGTTAGTGTAGCATCTGATACAAGTGATATTATTATATGTTTATAGGACTGTCGGATTCTCCAGACGATACTCTGGGACAGGACATTGGTATTGACAACTAAGGACCCAAGGCGAGTACATTCTCTGATTAGTTTCTAATTTATGATATCTTCTATATTCGTTGAATCTAGTATAAATATCCATATTTCGACACGCTGGTTACACGGATTGGTGTATACGGATCTCGTCATGAGATGTTATTCCTTATTCATGGTGTAGCTTGTACAAGACTTGTTTCCTTGTTATCTTGTGCATGTACAGATACTGAGTCCCGGGGAGATTTGCTACCTCCCTAGGGAATCCCGTGCCATAGCGTACCATGATTGGATCTACTATACCAGTCGGGGGTGGGGAGTATTTTAGTATAGATATGTGATCATACCCAACTTTACATGCATCATAGCTCACCCCACATCTCACGTCGGGTGCGGCCTGACCATTTACATGCTTCATAGCTGTTACGTGTGATTAGCCTGACCTCTACATGTATCATAGCTAACCAACGGTTAGCCTGACCTTACATGAATCATAGCTAATCACATGTAACCAGCCTGATCAAGTTCCCAAGCCGATCACATGTTAAAGCTAGTACTCACAAACTTAGTCATAGGATTCTTGCTCGTTGACATATTGTTTCTTTTCCTGTATTTACTTACAGTATTTTCAGTATTTCCTTTTTGTACATTTCTCGTTCCTATACATGCATCTCATATATTTCCATCTAGAACTGTTACATAGTTTATATCATTAATATAGAACTGCTATTTAGAGATGTACTTTGCTCCTTCCTGACTGGAAAATATTTTCCAGACTGTGACCTTAGTGGACTTGTTTCTGACACTTAGGGATTGGATGTTACTGATTACAGGTATGACTATTTTGTCGTTAGACTTGTCTTGTATTTCTTGCTTGCCTTGATATCTCATCGTGATTTAGTTTATGTGATTGAGTATTTCCAGCATTATCTTATGATATCCACGTCTCCTTATGGAGTTGGGTATTCATGTGAGATTGATTAGATAGTTACATGACCTAGACAGCGTTCTACCGCCGATGCTGCGGCGTAGGCTGGACGTACCCACGCTCTCGTACCACTATATCGGGTGCGGGTCGTGACAGAGACTCGTCGGGGCTTCGCCGTGGCGGCTCAGGGCTACGCCGTAGGGGCAGCGCCGACGGAGGCGGCTAGGTTTAGGGTTAGGGTTAGGGTTAGGTCGGTGGACCGGGAAGGGGAGAAGGAGATCGGGGAGAGGTTGGGGCTGCTCGGCTCTGGGGAGTCATCGAAGAGGGTGGTGAGGGGAGGAGGAAGACAGAGGATAGAGGCGGTGGAACTTGGCTAAGGCGTGGCGGAGTCGGGCTGGGGCTGCGGGCGGCGCTCGGGTGCTGCGGGCACGTGGATGGGCGGAGATGTACTCGTGCTCCGGTGGCATTGGGGGTTCGGGGGAGAACGGAAGGGGTGATGGTGGTGGTGCTGGGCTAGGGTAAAGGGAAGGTGGAAGTCGGGGGAGGTCGAGCGGGGCTGGGCGGAGGAGAGTGGGTCGACGGAGAGGGGGTCGAGCGGGGCTGGGCAGAGGAGAGGGAGTCAAGGAGGTCGACGGAGAGGGAGTCGGGGGAGGAAGACTGGAGGAGGAGGAAGACGAGGATGTTAGGGTTCAGGGCGGCCAGAGCTAGGGTTCAGGGCGGTGTCTGGGGAGTTAGTTTAGGTTTCCGGCGGCTAGGGTTCAGGCGAGGCATGGAAGTCGAGACGCTTTATAGGGTGCCGGAACAGTGAATCCGGTGGGGATTCTGATTTGGGTTAACGAGTTTGGGTCGGGTCGGGTTCAATATGAAACTGGCCCGATCCGCTAATGTTTAAGTGTGGGTTCGGGTAGGCAGGTTTCGGGTCGGGTTTAGATCTGACCCGACCCGCTAAGGTTGGGTTCGGTTCAGTTGAACCGGGTCTGGGTTGGTTTGGTTTATTTTGGAAATAAATCGAGTTTTATTCAGGATTTATTTTGGTTTTTTTATTAATTAGTTTTTAGGGCTTTTAAAAATGTTTTCGGAGTCCAATAAATTCACAGAAAATTATCCTATGTCCACTTTTCCATTTTACACCATAAAATATTATTTTTATAATATTTTAATATTAGTTAACATTATTTAAAAATCCTTTAATCATAAAATATCTTAGTTTTAATTCCAAAAAATTATGAGAAATGTTTTAAAATATTCTAAAAAATTCGGGTTATGACATCTTCCTTCTTCCTCCAATAGCTCCCAACTGAAACCCTAAGCCCTAGTCCTAGACTTGGTTCTAGGAAGAGGTTTGTTAGTCCACCAAGGCAAGTACATCTTGCTCAAAGTGATGAAGCCATAAATTTTTGTATTTTTGCTTAAATGTAGTAATAAAAATATGTTTGATGGAAAATATTCTCCTTGATGTCCTTATTAGTTTAAGTTCTTGGAGTTTTTAGTTTTGATGAACGGTTTTGAGTAGATCTGAGTTTTAAATTTAGGGTTTTCATGGGTTCTATGTATTTTTCATTGTTTTGATCTACTAAAATATGATATTTTAGAAAAATAGATTTTTATGGTTGATGGAGCACTTTATTTTGAGTATTTTGGCTTTTGGTTCACTTGATTCGGAGTTAAAATAAAGTTTTTATGAAGAAAATATTTTTTGGATTTTTGAAACTTTTCTGCCATGGCTGAACTTGCTATATGGAGAAGACGAAGTTCTTATGCGGACATCACCATATGTGGCCGAGACTTCCATGTGACATGATCCTTATGTGGTATGGACTCTTTGCCGCATAACTAACCAGCATGCGTCCATCTTTTTGGATGCATGACTGACCATTACACAAAGAGTTCTGGAGTTAAGTGACAGAACTCCTTGTGTTCTGTTCGCTGGATGAATGAGAAATTCGCTAAGTCCAAAGAGCAATATGCGGCTGAGTGACTTATGCGGCAAGCAAAGTATGCGGCAACTTTCCCTTGGATGCATGACTCTGAAACCTTGGCACATCCACGGATGAAACTCCTGCCGCGTCCGTGAGCATGCCTAGCGAGATTCCGGCTGACGAGCCTCGAATGCGTCTTGGTGAAGGCTCAGTAGAGCACCTGGCGGTGTCGGTGGGCCCACTCCCTTCTCTAGGTATGACAGTTCGTATTGCGTCATTAAGGCGTGATTTAGCTACGTGGGCTGCAGATGCGACATATATACCGTTGGCTACGGGTAAATGTCATCTTTACGTCTCCTCTTAGAAAGATTACCATCATATTGATATCAACTTTCTTGTCCTCTTCTCAGGGGACGGCGTCCACGGGGAGTATAGCGTTGAAGCACCTTCTGGCTTTGCTTGGGCTCTTGGCGATGATACAGAGGCGCCCGACTTTGGGGAGGAAATATCTTCGGGGGCCAGCTCGTCCGGAGTGGTTTCGTCACCTCAAGAGGAGGACGAACCCGTTGTCGTGACCTCGCCTCTCGCGAGTATGCCGATGACTTCGACCGTCATTGTCTCACCTCCTTCGGTCGCACCACGTGTCGAGGCGGCGGCTGTGGCCACCTCGTCTGCAATCATTCCTGGAGGGGGACTTGCCAATATCGCGGCCACTCTTGGCGTCTAATCAGATCTAGTTGCGTTGACCGAGCAATATACCAGCCATTTTTACACCAGTTTGAAAATGCTGATATCAATGGTGTTGGCGAAGAATCTAGACTTCGAGCGTCTGAAGAAGGCTTCTCAGTTTCCGATCGGGGCGGTCAGGGAGTGTCATGACCCAATTCCATAGAATCACTTGAGGCGTCCCCCGAATCGTGATCGCCGTGCGGGCCTGGAGTTGCGCCCGCACAAGGCTTTAATAATTTGCATAGCAAGCACATATTCAGAGTACGCAGATAAATTGAAACACAGATTTGAAACATAGAAAAGTTCTCTTTATTGATAATGAACATCTATTACAAACTCCTGAACGAGTCAGCTAATATGCCGAACGGCTTACAAAAGGGTTGACTCAAAATGAGATAGCAGTCCTGTACATTACATCCTTTTATAAACTCAAAACGATAAAGACCTCCAGGCTGGAGGACGGCTTTGCCACGGAGCTGCATTTGTGTATGAAGAGTTGCAGCTTCGGACTTCAAAAGGCTTCGAGGCGCGGTGAAGATGCGCTAACAGCTGGACTGAATCGGGTAGACTACTTCGGCTCCTCGCTCGGTTCGCCTTGGTGCGGAGAACCTGTTTCAACGAGGGTCAGCATATCGAAACATGCTGGTGAAGGCGAGCTAGCCTGACTATACCAATCAACACGTTGTTTTAATGAAGCAAGCATATTTGTGGGTTTCTATCTTGCCTTAGTTCATTTACAAGTAAGCAGTATATAGAATTTACTGAAATGAACGTGCCACCGTTCGGTGGATTTTACCTGACCGTCTGATTTACCTGCACAATACTTACCTTGCCTTCCCTGCCACGAAGACACAAGTTAGTATGCAACAGGTTTAAATCTACACGATGATCACTGGCTTGGTGCCATAACGGACGATAGTCTTTGACGAGAATGGTTTGCAACGAAAATACAAGAGGTGCTGCAAGCCATTTCCGCCGAACAAGAGACTAGAACAATATGTCTCGCCCGGACCAGATCGATGCCAGTGCCCCAGCATCGTCCGCGAGACGTTACCCTGTGCACAAGTTGTCCATGATCGAACAATATACAAGTAACAAGTTATTGCAGTTGAGGCAACAAGAGTACAAGACAAGCAATTGTACAAGACAAGCAATAATTCGTGATTTATTCTTAAGCGAACAAGCATGCCATTAAGTATTCGTTCGTGCAGTTTATTGACAAGCATATAACCAAGTCTATTCTCTTTTATCTTGGTTTCTTTTATTATTACTTGGTATCGTTTGATCGGGGCATAGAAGAGTGCAGATTTATTAGCTGTGAAGCTTGGAAGCAGGACTAGCTAATCGGGTTGGTAGCCACTCACTTAGATTTTGGAAAGAAGAAGGAAAGAGGCGCTTCACGACTCCGCTCCCAAGCCGCCTACTGCTCGTTCACCTGCACACGAACAGCTCGATTAATACTTCTTCCTCTCTTTCCAATCTCGGAATAGAAGTGCAAGTCAATGAACGAAAACAATGAAAACCATCAAAACCGTTCAAGAAAACAAGCAAGTCCC
The DNA here is from genome assembly GCA_036927795.1 of Iris macrosiphon. Classification (NCBI taxonomy): domain Eukaryota; kingdom Viridiplantae; phylum Streptophyta; class Magnoliopsida; order Asparagales; family Iridaceae; genus Iris; species Iris macrosiphon. The sequence goes on from JAYESA010000011.1 coordinate 34,947,552, forward strand.
AAAACCAACTCAAAGCACGAAAGCAACAAGCGACATCGAAAACCGAGGCAATAAAAGATAGCAGCGGAGAGGTCCCTCCTAACTCTGCCGCTAAGCCGATCCTTGGGGCGCAGTCCACTGAATATGGGAATCGATTCCGAAGAAACAAATCCATAACGAGGACGAGTTCTTAATTCAATCTATCCCGATCGAACGATACCGTCTTGTGTTTCTTAGCCGCGCTCTCCGCACCGGGAGAACGGGGTGCTACATCCTACCCAACTAATTGGAAGTTTCGTCCCAAAACTTAGGATAGGACTTACCGTTAAGGATTATTCGGTCGGGGACGGCGATCATGACTCAAGGAACAATCACGAACAGAATGGTTTGATTCACCACAGGCTAGGCATAATCCAAGTTTCATACGACATTTGTCGATTGCATGCCCTGACTTTTTACAGAATTTACAGTAGGGCATTGTGTTCCCTTTGTGTGAACCACCGTCGTTTTGGCGCTTTGCAGCGTTGTTTCCTCTCTCGTCTCTTTGGCGTTTGTGACTGGATGTATGCACAACGCCGGCAGGAACGTGAGGATAGTGTGGTTCGAGCGACAGGGCGTGATTCATGACTTCACGCATTGTCCGATACTGATGAACGGATACGTGCGAATGGATGACAGGACGTAGTCCACCTTCAAACCTTCTAGCTCGACTTACTACATCAGGTAAATAGGCCCTAGCGAATTTGGAGAGTCGGTTGAACTCGGCGGAGTACTCTTTAACTGTCATGCTGCCTTGCCGCAGTTGCACGAACTCATTTTCCATCTGGCGTTGGACTGGAGGGGGTACATACTCCTCTTCGAACGCGGCACGAAAAGTCGTCCACGAGATCGCCTCCTCTCCGTGATCAAATTGGAGAGATCGTCGATGCACGTCCCACCAATCGTGTGCGTTGAGGCGGAGCTGTAGTTGCGCGCAGGAGATGCGCTTCTCTTCGGGGACCTCTAACAGAGCAAAGTGATCTTCAAGTTCGGCCAACCAATCTAGAGCTACGACTGGGTCCTCAGTCCCATTGAATGGGGTGTTGCAGACTTTCTTGAAGTGGCCAAAGTCGAAGGCAGTCACGTCCCTCGCCCTTGGAATTTGCGGCGTCTCTACTTCAAGCACGGGCTGTTCCACCGGAGTCACTGGCGTTGCCGCGGACTGGTTGGATGCCAAAGTCTGAACGATCTGCTGCAGGGTATCTACCTGCTTCTGTTGGACTGAGAATCGTGCTTCTATATTGTCTTGAAACTTGAGCTGACTCTCTTCCGCCCGCTTCTCGGCCCGTTCATAGCGAGCCTCGTCCCTTTGTTGGTTTGCCTCCAACATCTGCAATATTCATTGGACGGGATCGATGCTTGGCACGGCTCGCTGGCTCTTTGAACTTCCCGAAGTATCCGAACTACTTTCTTGGCCTTGCGTTTCGTCCGGAGTTTGCGCTGCAGATTGCGCTGGAGCCATTCCTTCAAAAGAAGGTGAATTACATTAGGATCATAATGTATTATGGACTTATTGCATGAACGTATCTCATTTTTGCCTAGCGAGTTCAAGAGTTCGCACAGGAATTTGATCGTTAAAGGAACTTTTCCAGCACGAAGTCTAAGGAACTTTGAATCTGTGCTCTGATACCACTATGTCACCACCCAATTCCGTAGAATCACTTGAGGCATCCCCCGAATCGTGACCGCTGTGCGGGCCTGGAGTTGCGCCCGCACAAGGCTTTAATGATTTGCATAGCAAGCACATATTCAGAGTACGCAGATAAATTGAAACACAGATTTGAAACATAGAAAATTTCTCTTTATTGATAATGAACATCTATTACAAACTCCGGAACGAGTCAGCTAATATGCCGAACGGCTTACAAAAGGGTTGACTCAAAATGAGATAGCAGTCCTGTATATTACATCCTTTTATAAACTTAAAACGATAAAGACCTCCAGGCTGGAGGACGGCTTTGCCACGGAGCTGCAATTGTGTATGAAGAGTTGCAGCTTCGGACTTCAAAAGGCTTCGAGGCGCGGTGAAGATGCGCTAACAGCTGGACTGAATCGGGTAGACGACTTCGGCTCCTCGCTCGGTTCGCCTTGGTGCGGAGAACCTGTTTCAACGAGGGTCAGCATATCGAAACATGCTGGTGAAGGCGAGCTAGCCTGACTATACCAATCAACACGTTGTTTTAATGAAGCAAGCATATTTGTGGGTTTCTATCTTGCCTTAGTTCATTTACAAGTAAGCAGTATATAAAATTTACTGAAATGAACGTGCCACCGTTCGGTGGATTTTACCTGACCGTCTGATTTACCTGCACAATACTTACCTTGCCTTCCCTGCCACGAAGACACAAGTTAGTATGCAACAGGTTTAAATCTACACGATGATCACTGGCTTGGTGCCATAATGGACGATAGTCTTTGACGAGAATGGTTTGCAACGAAAATACAAGAGGTGCTGCAAGCCATTTCCGCCGAACAAGAGACTAGAACAATATGTCTCGCCCGGACCGGATCGATGCCAGTGCCCCAGCATCGTCCGCGAGACGTTACCCTGTGCACAAGTTGTCCATGATCGAACAATATACAAGTAACAAGTTATTGCAGTTGAGGCAACAAGAGTACAAGACAAGCAATTGTACAAGACAAGCAATAATTCGTGATTTATTCTCAAGCGAACAAGCATGCCATTAAGTATTCGTTCGTGCAGTTTATTGACAAGCATATAACCAAGTCTATTCTCTTTTATCTTGGTTTCTTTTATTATTACTTGGTATCGTTTGATCGGGGCATAGAAGAGTGCAGATTTATTAGCTGTGAAGCTTGGAAGCAGGACTAGCTAATCGGGTTGGTAGCCACTCACTTAGATTTTGGAAAGAAGAAGGAAAGAGGCGCTTCACGACTCCGCTCGCAAGCCGCCTACTGCTCGTTCACCTGTACACGAACAGCTCGATTAATACTTCTTTCTCTCTTTCCAATCTCGGAATAGAAGTGCAAGTCAATGAACGAAAACAATGAAAACCATCGAAACCGTTCAAGAAAACAAGCAAGTCCCAAAACCAACTCAAAGCACGAAAGCAACAAGCGACATCGAAAACCGAGGCAATAAAAGATAGCAGCAGAGAGGTCCCTCCTGACTCTGCCGCTAAGCCGATCCTTGGGGCGCAGTCCACTGAATATGGGAATCGATTCCGAAGAAACAAATCCATAACAAGGACGAGTTCTTAATTCAATCTATCCCGATCGAACGATACCGTCTTGTGTTTCTTAGCCGCGCTCTCCGCACCGGGAGAACGGGGTGCTACAGGGAGTTCGGCGATTCTGGGGTAGCTGACGCCCTGGAGGCGATGGTTAATGGTTTGGAGCAACCTATTAACGAATACTTGCAGCTGGCTCGGGGCAGCCTTGAAGCTGAGGTCCAGGACAGATATGACCTCATGAGTGCACGGCTTACTAAACAGCTGGAAAGCCTAGATGACTCCATCAAAGCACATAAGCTAGAGATGGATGAAAGAAAAGCTGTCATGGAGGAGGCTCTTGCTCTTCAGACGAAGTGCCAATCCGAGCATGAAGGAAACGTAGTGAGGGCCCGCAAGTTGAAGGAAAAACTCGCTCTGGCAGAGGAATAGGCTTCTCAGTCGTTGGCCGGTCTAGATGCAGCGACTGGTCGACTGAGCACGGCACGACGGGATATGGAGCGCACAGAAGCTGCCCGTGTTGGCTCTCTTCGGGCAAGGGCTGAGCTGTTCTTTATGAACAATCCCGAGGCACGGCTGGAGCGGGCCCGCGCTGATGCCTTGGTTTCCAGGGATGAGAGGATAGCTGCACTGGTACAGCTGATTCGCGATCTGACCGCTCCCCCACAATGATGTACCTTTTCTTCTTTTTGCTTCCCAAATGTAATTCTGCTCTTTTTGGGAATAAATAAAAGTGACTCTTTTCTGACTTTGTGGACCCATCATTTCAGAATATAAATGACAGGTTTGGACGAGAGTGATATCAGAGGTAGTATGAACGTGATATACTCTTGATAACCTTTTAGCAGGATATATCTATTCAGAGGTCATACGGACATGATAGAATATGACCCAACTAGTTTTGTTTTGGAAGTAGTTTTGTCAGAATTGAGATTCTCGCTATATTCCACTTGAGCAGAGTAGGTTAAGCATAGTACCTTTTCAGGAATTTATCGTTGATAGGAGCCATTAACAGGTCTCCATTAGGCTGGGCTAACCGGTAAGCGCCGTTTGAGAATGTTGTCTCGATCACATAAGGGCCTTCCCACTTGGGCTGGAATTTGCCTTTACTCTTGTGAGTAAGGATCATCGGCCTTCTTACGGCTAAAACTAGCTCGCCGACTTTGAACACTCTTTCCTTTACTTTATGATTGAAAGCTTTGGAAATGCGTGCTTGGTAGAGCGCGATGTGCTGTTGAGCTTGGAGGCGTTTCTCGTCTAATCCTTCTAGCTCTTGAAGCCTTAACAGGTCATTCTTTTCTTGAGTCAGCTCATTAGTCACGGCTATCCTGAGCGACGGGATCTGGATTTCAATGGGGAGAACTGCTTCGCTTCCGTAGACCAGTGAAAATAGGGTACAACCTGTCGGTATTCGTACCGTTGTGCGGTATGCCCAGAGGCATTCGCCCAGCTTCTCATTCCAATCTCTTTTGTTTGAAGAGACGAATTTCTTCAAGAGATTGATAATGGTTTTGTTGAAAGCTTCTGCCAAACCATTAGCAGCTGGATAATACGCCGTAGAGGCAATATTATGTATCCGATTTTTATCGTAAAATCGATGAAACTCTTGGCTGATGAACTGAGGCCCATTGTCATGGATTATCCTTCGGGGAATCCCAAAGCGATAAATGACGTGATGCTTGATGAAGCTGATTATATTAGATGCCTTTACCTCAGCAAGAGGGATTGCCTCTGCCCATTTAGAGAAGTAATCCGTGATGGCCAGTATGAACCGGTGACCTCTGGAAGAAGACGGGTGAATAGGACTAATGATATCCATACCCCATGCTTCGAAAGGCTAGGATGCAACCGTAGGATGTAGATATTCAGACGGTTTATGTATGAAGTCTGCATGAACCTGACAGGCTCTGCATTGTCTTGCATAGTTAATCGTGTCTGCGATCATGGTGGGCCAGTAATAGCCCATTCTACTGATACGATCCTGTAGCTTAGGACCGGGTTGATGCGCTCCGCACACGCCGTTGTGAGCTTCCCGGATAATCTGCTGTGCTTCATCGTTGGAGAGACATCTCAATTGCAGTCCGTTGTAGGTCCGGCAATATAGGCATTGTGAAGATGCATCGAAGTAGAAGCGTAATGATCGTCTTTTGACGGATACTGCTTCTTTGGGGTCCTCCGGCAAGATTCCGTATACGACGAAATCTATGAAAGGACTTCTCCAGTCTCTTCTAGGGGGATCTGTGTTCACAGCGTAGTTGCGTTCTATGTGAAAGTTGTTCTTCACACAAAATAAATCTCTGTTAAGAAGGATTACCGAATCCTGCCTTCTTATAGGAGTGGCTAAATCCGCAGCTAGACTGGCTAGGGTATCTGCTTCCAGATTCTGAGATAGAGGTACATGCTCTAGAAAGAACCCTTTGAATGTCATGGCTATCTCGACCGTTGCTTGGTGATAGGGGATGAGGTCTGGATTCGGACTTCATATATTCCCCTGACTTGATTGACGATAAGCAAAGAATCACCGAAAGCTTCTAGGGACTCGACCCCCAGCTCTTTGGCGACTTGGAGCCCGATTAGCAGAGCGTTGTACTCTGCCACATTATTGGAGCATGGCTCGCTAAGAGAATATGCTCGGTAGATGACGAGTTTATCAGGAGTGACCAGGACGATTCCTACCCCTGAAACCACGTTTCCCTTGGGACCAGTCCTGGAGGCGCCGTCGAAGAACAATTGCCATGCGTCACTTTCCATTGCAGAATTATATTCTGCAACTTCGTCAGGGATATCCTCGTATAATTTGGAGGCCTCCAGGATTGGATGAGCAGCTAGGAAGTCGGCCAGCGCTTGGCCTTTGATGGACTTCTGCGGGACGTATACCATGTCATATGGTGTTAACAGCATCGCCCAAGTCGCGAGTCAGGAATTAAGAGCACTTGGCTTGCTCATCAGTACTCGAAGAGGGTTGATCCTGGAGATGATATGAATAGTCTGGCAGGTGACATAGTGCCGCGTCTTCTGGATAGCGAACATCAGAGCCAAGCATTCTTTCTCCACTGGGTTGTACCGGTGTTCGGCTCCGACCATCATCCTGCTGAGGTAGTAGATAGCCTGTTCATGACCCATATCGTTCTTTTGTGCAAGAAGAGCTCCCAGAGAATGATCCATCGCTCTAACGTACAGCAAGAATGGTCTTTCCATGACGGGAGGCACCAGAACTGGCGGACTGGTGAGATAGCGCTTAATATCTCCGAACGCTTGTTGACAGGTTTCGTCCCATACGAAGGATACACCTTTCTTTATGAGATACGAAAAGGGCTGACATCTCCCCGAGAGGTTGGATATGAATCTCCAGATATAAGCCAGACGGCCTTGAAATCCCCGGAGTTCCCTCAGACTGTGGGGCGGTCGCATTTTTACGATGGCCTGGACTTTGTCAGGGTCCACTTGGATGCCTTTGGCGGTGATGAAAAATCCCAGGAATTTGCCACTAGATACACCCAGAAAGGACTTCGTAGGGTTTATCTTGAGTTGATGTTGGCGCATTAACTCGAATACCGTCCTCAAGTCTAGAATGTGATCATCTTTGATGCGGCTCTTGACGACTATGTCGTCCACGTAATATTCTACTGTTTTGCGTAAATGCTCATGGAATATGTTACTCATAGCCCGTTGGTATGTAGCCCCGGCGTTCTTCAATCCGAAGGGCATGACCGTATAGCAATATACCCCCAACGGTGTCCGGAAGGCAGTGTGCTTCGCGTCTTCGGGATGCATCTTGATCTGATTGTATCCTGAGAATCCATCCATGAAAGACATGCGTTCAAAATCACAGGTATTGTCGATCATGATGTCCGTGATGGGAAAAGGGAACTCATCCTTGGGGCAGACCGTATTCAGATCTCGGTAATCGATGCAGATACGTATTTTCCTATTTTTTTTCATGACTGGGACAACGTTGGCGACCCAGTCAGGATATTGTTCTTTCCGGATGAAACTGCAGGCTATCAACTTCTTGACTTCAGCTTCGATGGCGTCCATCAAATCCGGGTGGAACCGACGTTGGTGCTGCTTCACAGGCTTTAAGTCGGTTAATATGTTGAGTTTATGAGTAGCCACCTTTGGGTCAAGGCCCGGCATGTCTTCATAATCTAATGCAAAGACGTCGATATACTCTTTTATCAGCTGGATAACTTCTTCCCTTTCAGCTGGGGGAAGATTGTTACTGATAAATATCGGCTTTGGCGAAAGTTCACCCCCAACATCAACCTGGATAACTTCGTCTTTGGTGGGAGGTTCCCTTTGCTCGAAGTAGAATTCCCACTGCATATCCATTTGTTGGGCCCAAGAGTCATTCTCAAACAGCTCAGGATCCTATTCATCTACTTCAAAGGGATCTGCCACTACCATATTCACTGATAGTGTTTGTTCGAGAGCAGAGGGCGACGAGCCGTTCTGAGAAGAGGAAAAGATGTCCTCATCTGACTTGGAAGTCGTAAGGGAGGTGGCATACCCTAACCCGAAATGAATTTATTGATAGCGGGGGTCGCCGCGCAGTGGCGTTCGTCTGCCTCTTCCATATGGCTTCCGCTCTAAATCGTAGCCCATGTTTTGCAAGATCCTCAATGCTTGCGGGCTATATCGGTGAACTTGCATTTTTCCAGCATCGTCATTAAAAGAATCTTCCTGGACAGTCGATTGATTGTGCATGCGGCCGAAGACTATTGAACGTTGGCTGCTGCAGGTAGGCGGGACAATGAAGATATAATCCTCATGTGGTCCATACGTCGTGACGACGTTGGATGATGACGCTACTTCCCAGACATACGGACGGTAGGAGTTCATAGCTTCCAAGAATTTTTATGCTATGGGTTCTGCCTCGTCACGGGGAGTCGATTCCTGATTTGGAATTTAAGTGCCAATATACTGGAAAAGGGGATATTTATTATCATCTGGACCTCCGTTCCTGGTTGCATTTACATCAGTCGGCTGCCCGTTGCGCCTAAGGTTGATGACCAGGGGTAGAGGCTTCTGGTTCAAAGTGATCACTAGAGGATCACTCCCTTTTCCTGACCTGGTCTTGTTCAGGTGAATAGCCATAGGCTCTATGGCTTTCGGACGAGTGGTTCGTCCTTTCACCTTGATTGACAACGGTAGTGCGGCAGAGGGTTCTTCTGGCTCCCGGTGGGATTCCTTCTCTGCCTCGCCTGACCCTTCTTCCGTGTGGTCTTGAGAGTACAATACGGCATCAGAATAGTAGGATTCTACTCCTTTAAATAGGTTTAGGTCAGTAACCTCCGTCTGTACTGTTCCTTGGGGGTCTACATATTTAAGACATTGATGTAGAGTTGAAGGAACGATGTTGTGGTTATGGATCCACGGTCTTCCCAGCAAAATATTGTAGGACACCTCTGAATCGATGACGTAACATGTGGCCACCGATCTGAGGTTGCCAATCTGGATCCTCAGGCGAATTTTTCCCAACGGCTTACTTCTTTCGGCGTTGAAACCCACGATTGTAGTGGAGGTGTAAGCCAATTCGCTGGTAGGAATCCTCAACGGTTTGAGCAGACTGTGAGGGATGATGCTGATCGACGATCCCGGATCTATGTGAATCCGATCGACCTCCATGGAACCGACATACCCGGTGTAATAGAGGGGCCTGTCATGCCTGTTATGTTTTAACAGCATGTCGTCTTGAGTGAAAGTGATATTTGGGACCACTTTCATTACACTGTGGCATTGAGGACATGCCACCGGTTCTTCGTCGGGGGACTTGAGCTGGGTCAAGCATGCTTTTGCCTGCATCAGTGCTTCACTCAGGGCTAGACGAGTGTCTTGGGAGAGCCTGAGTAGCTCGAAGATGGATAGCCTGGCTGGTGTATTAGCCAGTTGGTCCAGGATGTCGAAGTTGTATGGCTTCTCTAAACCTTTATTTGGAATATTTTTCACAGGTTTATCAAAGCGCACTTCTCTTTGCTTCCCCTTGTCCGCCAGAGTTGGTTTTGAAGGGCTGGCATCTGGTATGACAGGGCCTGGTCCTGAAGGTTTGGCAGCTGAAGCGTCCGCCGGTGCATCTGTCTGACTTGCTCCGTAGTCGTTGAGGTAGGCTTTCCCTAAACGGGTTGCAGCAAATACCTCGTCTTCGTCTGAGGGTGAAGAAGTTGTGACCATATGGCATGGTTTGCATTTGGAGCTCTTTCTAGACGTAGCCTTAGTAGCTTTAGTCTCCTCCTCGAGCTCTGACACCAAATCCGGATGAACCCATATAATCTCGCCCTGCCGGGTGGTTAGGGGTACCAGGTCATGATTTTGACCCCTAGCTGGAGGGAGATTGACGATGTTCATCGTGGTCCGGAAAATGGGTGTGACACCGTTCGAGACTTCTTGGAAAGGCAGATTGCCAAACCGCAGAGAGATCATGTTGGCCGTGACCGTCTTCTCGGTGTTGTGCATGGTGATGGCTTTAGCATCGATCAGACCCTGGATCTTCCTTTTCAGTATGTAACACGCCTTTGTCGGGTGGTGCACGTATCTATGGAAGATGCAGTATTTAGGGTCGTTAGTACTGCCGACTTCTTGGGGCCGTCTTAGCTCCGGAAGGGTGATCTTGCCACTTTTGAGGAGACACTCGAATATACTTGGGATATCTTCGTCATCGAAAGAGTAGACTTCGACGGGTCTTGAGGTCCCGGGTCTCGCTTGTGCGGTTGCCGCAGTCTTTTGTCTGGCCGTATTGATCGCCAGAGCTTCTTTTTCTTTGGAGCTGCGAGGATGGTCGCTGCTGGGAGATGACCTTTTACCTCTGTCAGAGGCGGAGATCATGATGCCATTGTCGCGCGCCTTGCGACTGTTGTCTTCGGCGACTACTGCCGAGATGATGAACGAGGGCCAATCATGGAACTGATATGGTCCTGTAAACACCGAGACTACGGGAAGGAGGTTCTTCCTGCAAATGTCTACTAATGCAGAGTCTGGAACTCCTGGAGGCATCTGTAAGGTGGCCTGACGAAAATTTTTGACGAAGGTGCGAACGTCTTCCTTTTCCCTCTGCTTGACTTCGATGAGAGAGGACATAGACATGTCCATTCCTCCCTCGTAGAATCGTGTGAAGAATAAAGCTTTGAAGTCTTCGAAGGAAGTAATGCAGTTGTCCGCCAAGCTACGGTACCACTGATAGGCTACTCCTGAGAGGCAGCCTTTGAACACCCGAGTGAGGAGGGCGTCGTTCCCTTGTAGCAACACCGTCATCATACTGAAATAGTTTATGTACTGACTTGGTGATATTTTTCCCTCGAACAGAGCCATAGTCTGAGGTTTGTACCTCGGAGGGAAAGGGACCTCTTCCCAGATAGCTGGGTAAGGCTGGTTGATTCCCAGTTTCTTGAGCTGATCTTTGTGCTTCAAGGCGTCAAACTGGGCTTTCAACTCCCGTACTGCCTGTATCAGATTTTCAGTCGAAAGCGGGACTACGGTGTAGTGCGGAGTTGGTTGTATCGTAACTCCAACAGGAGGTAATGCATTCTCTGAGTGAGGAAGCGGAGGAACTATTGATTCTTGATCTAGAGCAGGCTCTTGGCTCAGGTTGGATGGTGGTAAGTCCACCCCCACACGTATCTGAGTTGGCGGGACCGATGCTTGAGCCATGGCAGTCGCGTGCTGAGTTAGCATCATCTGGTGCATGTTCTCCATTATGGATTGTATTTGTTTCAGAGATGTCTCCAGTATAGTGATGCGTTGTTCCGCATTTCCTGACGGCGAAGCTTTCTCGCGTTCATCTTCAACGGCATAAACTCCCATTTCCCTAGGCATCGTCGAAGGATGCGTATAGGTTGCTGCAGAAGTCGACTCTATATTCTCAGTATTTGATTCGGGAGAATGGCGACCCCCATCGTCGGAATTAGAGGAGTACGAAGTCAGTTGTTGTGACCTTGAAGGAGTGTTCTGGAATACCCCATCTTCAGTGTCTCTGAGGAGCATGTTGGATCTCCTTCGGCTCGGAGTTCTAGAGGACGGACGTCTTGAGCCTGAGCTTCCTCCCAGTATATGCAAAGCCATGTTCACGGATGCATGCGCGGGCTCTTCTTCCTGGAAAGACAGAGAGTAGCTCAACCGGTCGAAAACTGACCGTTTGGTTTTCGAACAGCAGCAGTCAATCACAATCTTATGACTATTACAACATTGCTCGCCAGGGGACGTAATAGACATGTTGGAAGGTCCCCTTTCCTTACGCTTCTAGATTAGATATTTGCGCAAGTCAGGAGGAGTAGAAGAAGAAGACGATGGCTTGTTCCTTCTGTTCCCATCAGTGGGCATGCGGAGATTGGGCACCATAGTTTTCCCTGTGCTACCTGTGTACAACAGGTTGGCCATCTGAGTGGCGGATAATCCCCAGGGAGGGTGTCTTTCCGTAACTTGAGCTTGCTTTAAGCCGTGGGACTTCGCCTGGCATAATTTAGAGATTTGCTCAGACTGGCGTAATGCTGAAGAGGTCCTCAGTCGGCCATCGGCTTCTCGCGTAATCCGGAGGGTAGGCAGATTGCTCCCTCGCTGGCGTAAAGGCCGAGAAGTTGAGTACTCTACCGCTTGCTTTCCCTTGCGGAGATCACAGCGCTCATCTGGTTCCTTGTAGAGGTCAGATGTTGTCTTGCGCACGGAGCGTGATTTGTACTTCTGATTTGGCGCTGAGACATCATCAAAAGTTTTGTCTGTACCACGCGTAGCGGAAGACTGGTTTCTACGCGTAGAGCGCAGTGGATACTTCTGGGTTAGCGCTGAGGCTTTGCCCAAAGTTTTGTCTGTACTGCGCGTAGCGGGAGACTGGTTTCTACGAGTAGAGCGTACTGGATACTTCTGGGTTAGCGCTGAGGCTTTGCCCAAAGTTTCGTCTGTACCGCGCGTAGTGGGAGACCGAATTTTACGTACAGGACACGGAGGGAGCAATGCTATAACCTCATTGGTCGGAGAGATCGGAGAGATCGGAGAGTCCGCAGGAATGGTAGAGGATGTCTTGGGCATCCAGACCTTGCGCAGCTTCCTGTTGTCTTGGACGGAGAGAGGGTGAGAGCTACCCCCGGTTCGAAGCATGTCTTCGTAGGCAGACTGATCGAATTGGACGACCAGTGTCTTCTTTACGGTTCCTAGAGATACCGCATCGTGTTGAGCAATTACTTCCTCATCAGAAGAGAAAGACGTCCCCAGCAGAGTCGCCATCTTGATTGTGGTGGAAAACGAAAGAATGAAGATGTATTCAAGATGGGGTTTACACGAAACCCGCCTTCTTTGGTTTACAAACAAACTTGTACAATTTGATCCTATACGAGGATGTGGGAGTACAATTTATTTAATCTAGGTAAATATTGCTATAGGTGTCTGATCTGCAGTCGATCACTTTAGCCCTTGGACCACACGATGATGAAGAAGTGCCATAGAATACAGGAAGCAGCTTCGAAGGTTGCAAAAGAGGATGGATGTACGATGCCAAAGTCGTCGATCCCTACTCTTTGCCTGAGCTCCGGATTCTCTCTCTCTCTCTCTCTCTTGACCTCTGGTTCGATCTTTCTTGGAAGTTCGACCTTGGATCTGATATTGGTTTTCTTGACCAATTTTTCGATGTTGTTCCTCATTGATAGAGGTCTCTATTTATAGAGTTTTAGTGACAGTGACCACTCCGTCGGTGTAGAAACCGAGGAGTGGAAAGTTCAGCACCCTTTTACACAACGGTTAAAATAACCAATGCCTGCGTATAGATGATCCTTTGAATGAGCGTGTGACGCGGGTCCAACTAAGGGACAAAACACGTATAATCGCTACGAAGATCACGGCGTAGAAGCCACGTAGGTAGGTACCCTCGTGTAGAAGAGGTGGGCGTAGAAGCCAATGTCTGTCACCATGGCGTAGAAGCCAAGTAAGCATAGAAGCCGAAATAGGCGTAGAAGCCGAGTAGTCATAGAGGCCGAGTGGGCGTAGAAGCCAAATGGTCGTAGAGGCCGAATGGGCGTAGAAGCCAAGTGAGCACAGGAGTTGAATGGGCGTAGAAGCCGTTGCACACCGTGCCAGAGGCTGATGTGGACGTCTTAGCCGAAATTACGGCTTTTGAAGATAATGCAGAGATTTGCCACCATCCTGTGCATTAAATATGGAGGCGTGTTTTTGAAGGTAAGCAGCCCTTCTGTGCATCAGTCGCAGAGACGTATCTTGAGAAACTGTCACCGCTCTGTGCTTTAGACGTAGAAATATGCCTCGAGTAACTGTCATCGCTCTGTGCATTAGACGTAGAGACGTGCCTCGAGCAACTGTCATCGCTCTGTGCATTGGTCGTAGAGACGTGCCTCGAGCCCCGTACGGAGTGCAGCTTTTGATGTGGCAGGCGGTTTGTCTACTGCAGAGCGTAAACAGCTCATGTCTGCCTGTGTAAAATAAGGCAGCGTATTCCTTCGTGCACGTAAAAGCAGTTTACGCAAAGGAGATGGCGGTAAATGACAGCCTGGGTCGCAGTGCCGTGCCATCATTATAGCCGTCGTCTGGGTAGTCGAGCAGTATCCCTGGGTAGTCGAGCAGTATCCTTTTGTCAAAAGTCCAGACGTCAGGTTCATTGCAGGATCTGACAGGTTCACTTCGGAGAATACGAAGCGTCTCTCGTATACTTCAATGCTGCGTTGCAAGAGGATGGGTTTCACGCCCAGGAGTCGATGAAGCACCCTGTTTACGCTGAAGCGGTTTGGACGTACTGCCTTACGTTAAGCTTATATTTCATGCTGTGTTTGGCGGAGAAAGCTCTGTTGCACGCTTGATGGCTCTGAAGGCCTCTGTTTACGCTGCTCTGCATCAATATGCTGCGTATAGCCATCCGGCGTATTTTTCATGCTTCTACAATGCAAGCAGAATATAATCAAGAAGACTTTTGTAAAATTCCATAATTTTAAATATTATAATTAATTAACTAGTTATTTAATTTAATTGCACTATTTTGTAGTTAATTAGAAAATATAATTTAATCGAATTAATTACTAGGTAAATACTCATTTAGAATTAGTGCACAAAAACTATTATTTTATTTTAATTTATTTTAGGAATCCAGGTAGAAGGGTGATGGATTCTAGAATGTACCAATAATTTCCTGGCATTTTTATACCACATACATGTATATATATAAATATATATATAATAAAAAAAGAAATAAAAAGAAAAGTAAAGAAATCTTAAACAAAAGAAAAACCTATCACTTAATCCTTAACCCTAAATCAATCCCTAAGCCTTAATCCTAATTACTAAACTAAACACCACCCGCTACAGCCTAAACTAAACCCAGCAGCACCCCGCTGAATACCCAGAACCCGCGAGCAACCTATCTCCCTCTCGTCTAACCAACGACCCATCCATATATATATATAACTACTTGAGATTGCAAACCCTAACCCTAACTCTATCCTCTTACCTGTGCTGACCCCGACTTCTAGCAGTACCCTGTGCAGCCATCGGAGCACCGCCAGCCACGCCCGCGTCCGCGTAACCGCGCGAGCAGCCGCGCAGAAACGACATCGACGTGCCTACTTCAAGCGCAGTTTCCCGCCCTATCTCGTGATCAATTTTGAATCCGTCTTCACTAGTATGTTCATGACCTATCCCCCTCTCAACTCTGTAAATTAGTTTCCATCGAACAATACTTAACACTAGATAGAAATCGAGACCAAGTTAAAAAAACTACATCTTTTAAACTGCAGAAAACTGTTTCAATGACCGATGTTTAGAGGCTGTTATCTCCCACCACAGACATCCAAATCTAGATCTACTTTTTGCTATGTGAAGACTATATAACCGAGATTATTTCCTGTTAATTTGATTGTCTTATTTTGTGTTAGATTCAAAAATAAATTGGGGTGAAAATCATAAAAAAGTTATTTTCTAAAACTTTAGAAATTGCGATACGGAGCACGCCCCGCCAAACGGTACCGTCCCATCGTGTACCAATTGCACCAAAAGGCGCGCATGGTATGTCCTGACGTGTGAGCTTTCGCAAAAACTGATTCGGACGTGTGTGCGCGTCGAAATCAACCCGTATCCGTAAAAAGTTCCCGTTGCAAAATACTGCACCATTTAGTGTACGCTCGTCGGAATGCGACAAAACTTATGCCATTGGATTCGTGGTATCACGCTGGTCATTTGACTCAAGTTTTACACGATTTTGAAAAAGTTCACCAAGCCGCCTATTTGCTGGCCCCACGGTTGACTTTTAGGGCAAATTTGTGTTCGGCTCTCCGGAATCTAAAATTGGACATACCGTTGAGTTCGTACTGACGTTTAGAATTTATTTAACTAATAATGTGTCCCATTTAGAGACCTTTACCCCTGGAACGTATTTTGGTGCAAAGTGGGCCACAAGTGGACCCCGTTTTGACCCAAAATTATCGTTTTGCCTCTGTGTCCAAATTGGACGAAAGGGTAGTGTTTTCTAGCTATCTCGCTAATTCCGAGAACATTGGTGATGTTTATTTCAGCATCCGAAGATATTTATTCGGAGGCCTTAGTTTTTTATCCTGTGTACTTGACGTTTGGATGCTTACACTATACAGATTTCTTGCCAGGCAAGTATACCTTGCCATTGTACTATGATTTACATCTCATATAATGTATGTACTTTATTTTTGTCATTTAGTTCATATGTTTTAACTGCTATATAAATTGCGCGTCCAAGAATAACTTGGGTGCAAGACGGTGGCATCGTATTCTGTTTTATTATATATATATATGCTTGTTGACCTAGTTTATGAGACCACCCCATTATCATGAGGCATTCTTATGTTTCATTGGCCATGACACTGTTGTCACACGAGTGTGAGTCTTATGTAGGACACGAACTTGCGTACTCGGCTGGCCACTGGTACGTATAGGACGTACGACAGATAGGAATAACTGCTGATAAAAACTGCATGCAAGAAGCCCTAGCAGTTATTTAGAGGTTTCATCGTGTCATGGATGTGACATGCTTAGAGCTTGGGGTGGGGAGAACAACAAGTAAGGCGTTTGGGCTCCTTTGCACTTTCCTTGTATAACCCGTATGCTCCGCCGGAGATGCGCGGTCATGATGACCACTATATATTATTATTATCAGGCGGCCTCTGGCGTTCAAAAGATGACATGCTTTGTAAGCCCCTGAATCTCTGAGAGAATCATGCCAATCCCATTTTAGACAGATAGCCCACTTGTTGGAAAGTTGTTCTCAAACTGCATTCACATAGATGGTTAGGTGACCCATTTGATATTTATTTTTAGTACTTTATTGGCATGCTTCTATGTATCTTGTTATATCCCTCTGAGGACCTGGTCCCTTTCCAGGTATAGACTTGCAGGATTATCCATAGGAGTACGGACCCGGACCTGATGCTTCATACTAGACTGAGGTCTTACCTTCAGAGTACCTTTGATTCAATGCAGCTGATGGATATTCTAGTTGCTATTCCTTTATTGATATTTATCTTATATTGGAGTTTGATCTCTTCTCTCATTTAGTAGTTTTAGTATAGTCGATTGGCAGTGAATTTATTTTCATCCGACTATCATTCTTTGATACTTCATATTTGAGATTCAGTTATTTATTCCAATTTCTTTATTTAAGCTGTGGATGAGATATAGATTGCGTGTGACTTGTATTGACAGTATATTACCACTTGTGGATTGGATATTCATAATACAGCGTACGTATGTATTATAGTTTCCATATATTGGAGTCGCCATTTATATACGGCTGGCATGCTTACGTATTCCTAGTCCTACGTATTTTGGGACTGGGGCATGACATATTTTTGTGGTGGCCCATGCAGGTCTTCGAATATATTGTCTCGGTTACGTTACTGTATCGAACAAGCCTGCGTATAGGAATAGAGTATAGGATCTCATCCACGCTTGACTAAAACTCATTTCCACTTTCAATTTCCTATTTAAATGCTTGCATCCTGTTTGATTCCTATACTCCTTCTAATCGTTTCTCCAAACATAATATTGCCACTACATCTTTACCTAGTTGTGTTAGAATTCTCACTGGAGGAGGAGTTGTACCTGTTAGTCGGATTTGTAGATCGGGTCTGGTAGTGATTCGTGGCAGAAAGATGAATGCCCGACTCTTAGTCCTTCCTATGCCAACTTTTGATATTATACTTGGGATGGACTGGCTAAGCAAGTATCACGCTTTCTTTGACTATTTTGGAGGAAGCATTCTTTTTAAGGTACCAGGCCAGCCGGAACTTGAGTTTGCACGAGAATCCATAGAAGCCCTTGATGGTGTGCAGCTTGTAATAGACGACATTATTTATTACCTCCTTATTTCAGAGTTTCATGATGTCTTTCCAGAGGAATTACCAGGACTACCTCCGGACAGAGACGTAGAATTCTCGATTGAATTGACACCGGGAGCAGCACTCATAGCGTCACATGTTTATAGATTGGCGAAGAAGGAGATGGATGAGCTGAAGGCACAGTTGACAGAATTAGAGGAGAAATGTTTCATCCGACCAAGTGCATCACCCTGGGGAGATTGTTTGTACCAAAGAAGGATGGGTCAGTGCGTATGTGCATCGACTACAGAGCCTTAAATATAGTGACCGTGAAGAATAAATACCCATTGCCACGCATTGAAGACTTATTTGATCAGCTTAGTGGAGCCAAGGTGTTCTCGAAGATAGACTTGAGATCGGGATATCACCAGGTGAAGGTACGGAAGCAGGACATCTCGAAGACCACATTCAGGACAAGATATAGACACTACGAGTTTCTGGTCATGCCATTTGGGTTGATCAATGCTCCAGCTATTTTTATGGACTTAATGAATCGAGTATTCCATCAGTATTTAGGCCAGTTCGTGGTCGTCTTTATAGATGACATACTTGTCTATTCGAAGAGCTACGAGAAGCACGAGAAGCACCTACGGATCATCCTAGAGACCTTGAGGAGAGAGCAGTTATATATGAAGCTCAGTAAATATGAGTTTTTCTTGGACAAAATCTCGTTTCTTGGGCATGTCATTACTGGTATATCTGTTGATCCAGAGAAAATCTCGGCAGTCGAGACATGGCCCGTTCCTAAATCAGCATCGGTGGTGAGGAGTTTCCTTGGACTTGCGAGATATTACGACGGTTCGTGGAGAACTTCTCAAGGATAGCAGCGCCTATGACTCGGTTGACGTGCAAGGATTAAGGGTTCGTATGGACCGACGAGTGTCAAGCCGCTTTCGAGGAGTTGAAGAAGCGATTGACCACAGCGCCAGTATTGACTATTCTATCAGGATCAGAAGGTTATGTGATTTACAGTGACACATTAGGAAAAGGCTTAGGATGCGTGTTGATGTAGCATGGCAAGGTGATTGCATATGCATCTAGACAGTTACGAGTACATGAGAAGAATTATCCAACTCATGACTTGGAACTTGCAACCGTTGTGTTTACTCTGAAGCTATGGAGACATTACTTATATGGGGAATGAGTGGAGATCTATACAGACCACAAAATTCTCAAGTATGTATTCACGCAGAAGGAGTTAAATATGAGGCAATGTCGATGGCTTGAGTTGATGAAGTATTTTGAGATAGAGCTGCATTATCACCCGGGCAAGGCTAACGTAGTAGCTGACGCGTTAAGCCGAAAGCCAACAGCTTACTTCTTGACGACGCAGAGGGAATTATTGGAGGAATTGCAAGAACTTGGCATAGAAGTGGTATTACCCGGAGCAGATGGTACATTAGCCAACTTACAAGTATAGTTATCACTAGTAGAGAGGATCAAGGCAGATTTGCCTAAGGATGCCAGATTTAGGAGATTAAAAGAAAGGACAGAGACCGGAGAGCAAACGGGATTGCGCATTCATGATGATGGGACATTACAATGTGGTGATCGTCTATATGTTTCCAATGGAGAGATTCGACAGAAGCTGATGGCAGAAGCTCATAGTTCGATATATTCTATTCATCCTGGAGACACCAAGATGTACCGTGACTTGCGACAGCACTTTTGGTGGCATGGCATAAAAAGAGAGATCGCTCACTTTGTAGCCAAATATCTAGTATGTCAGCAGGTAAAGGCGGAGCATCAGAGAACAACAGGGCTACTGCAACCACTTTCGATTCCTGAGTGGAAGTGGAAGCACATCACTATGGACTTTGTCACGGGTTTTTCCAAGAGCCCAAGTGGGAGAGATGCAGTATGGGTAATAGTGGATCGACTCACCAAGTCCGCACATTTTTTGCCTTTTAGAGTTGGCCAGTCTACAGAAGCTTTGGCTGACTTATACATGAGACAGATCGTGAGATTGCATGGCATTCCGGTCAGTATTGTGTCAGACAGGGATTCGCGTTTTATATCTCACTTTTGGAGAAGCATGCAAGAGAGTCTTGGGACTCGTCTGAAGTTCAGTACATCTTACCACCCGCAGACAGATGGGCAGTCCGAACGTACTATTCAGACACTGGAGGATATGTTGAGGGCTTGTATGTTGGACTTTGGAGGATCATGGGAGGACCACCTACATCTTGTGGAGTTTTCTTACAACAATAGCTATCAAGTGAGCATCCAGATGGCTCTGTTTGAAGCATTGTATGGAAAAAAGTATAGGTCTCCCATGTGTTGGAGTGACGTAGAAGAACATCAGATTCTGGGACCAGAGTTAGTAGTCAACACCGTAGAGACAGTAAAAAAGATACATGAGCACTTGCGAGCAGCACAAGACAGGCAGAAGCAGTGGGCAGACCTTCATCATCGTCCCTTGGAGTTCAATGAAGGCGATCATGTCTTCTTGAGGATATTACCTACCTGAGGCACTATTCGATTCAGAAGGCGTGGCAAGTTGAGCCCAAGCTATATTGGACCATTTGACGTGCTAGAGAGAGTGGAAGAAGTGGCGTATCGACTGGCACTACCATGCACCTTCACTCGAGGGAGTAGATGATGTATTCCATGTGTCATAACTTAGGCGATATGTGGCAGATAGTAGTCATGTTCTCGACCACTCTGAGATCACTATTGGGCCGAGCTTGTCATACCAAGAGCAACCCGTGGGGATCCTTGATTGTCGAGAGAAAGTGTTGAGGAACCAGTCTATTCCCTTGGTCCGCGTGACATGGAAGCATCACGTACTAGGAGAATCCACCTGGGAGCGTGAGGATGACGTGCAAACGTTTTTCGTATCTGTTCGTAGACCAAGGTATGAATTTACTTTGTTTAATTCCACCTTATACCATCCTTGATTTTCTATCGTGGCTTAGTTTTAATTTCGAGGACAAAATTTTTATAAGTTGGGTAGAATTTAAAACCCCCTAATTTTAAATATTATAATTAATTAACTACTTATTTAATTTAATTGCACAATTTCGTAGTTAATTAGAAAATATAATTTAATCGAATTAATTACTAGGTAAATACTCATTTAGAATTAGTGCACAAAAACTATTATTTTATTTTATTTATTTTAGGAATCCAGGTAGAAGGGTGATGGATTCTAGAATGTACCAACAATTTCCTGGCATTTTTATACCACATACATGTATATATATAAATATATATAATAAAAAAATAATAAAAAAAAGGTAAAGAAATCTTAAACAAAAGAAAAACCCAATACTTAATCCCTAACCCTAAGCCTAAATCAATCCCTAAGTCTTAATCCTAATCACTAAACTAAACCCCACCCGCTACAGCCTAAACTAAACCCAGCAGCACCCCGCTGAATACCCAGAACCCGGGAGCAACCTATCTCCCTCTCGTCTAACCAACGACCCCTCCATCTATATATATATATAACTACTTGAGATTGCAAACCCTAACCCTAACTCTATTCTCTTACCTGTGTCGACCCGGACT
This sequence comes from Iris macrosiphon, assembly GCA_036927795.1. Taxonomy (NCBI): domain Eukaryota; kingdom Viridiplantae; phylum Streptophyta; class Magnoliopsida; order Asparagales; family Iridaceae; genus Iris; species Iris macrosiphon. The sequence continues at coordinate 34,968,601 of JAYESA010000011.1, forward strand.
TCCAGCAGCACCCCGCGCAGCCATCGGAGCACCACCGGCCACGCCCGCGTCCGCGTAACCGCGCGAGCAGTCGCGCAGAAACGATAGCAACATGCCTGCTTCAAGCGCAGTTTCTTTCCCCATCTCGTGATCAATTTTGAATCTGTCTTCACCAGTATATTCACGACCTATCCCCCTCTCAACTCTGTAAATTACTTTCTATTGAACATTGATTAACACTAGTTAGAAATCGAGGCCAAGTTAAAAAAAAATCACATCTTTTAAACTGTAGAAAACTGTTTCAATGATCGATGTTTAGAGGTTGTTATCTCCCACCATAGACATCCAAATCTAGATCTACTTTTTGCTATGTGAAGACTATATAACCGAGATCATTTCCTGTTAATTAGATTGTCTTATTTTTTATTAGATTCAGAAATAAACTGGGTTAAAAATCATGAAAAAATTATTTTCCAAAACTTTAGAAATTGGGATATGGAGCGTGCCCCGCCAAACGGGACCGCCCCATCGCGTACCAATTGTACCGAAAGGCGCGCATGGTATATCCTGACATGTGGACTTTTACGGAAACTGATTTTGACGTGTGTGCGCGTCGGAATCAACCCATATCCGTAAAAGTTTCCATATCGCGACTTTTGTAAAATACTGCACCATTTAGTATACGCTCGTCGAAATGCGACTAAACTTGCACCATTGGATTCGTGGTATCACGCTGGTCCTGTGACCCAAGTTTTACGTGATTCTGAGATAGTTGACCAAGCCGCCTATTTACGGGCCCTACGGTTGACTTTTAGGGCAAATTTGTGTTTGGCTCACCGGAATCCAAAATTGGACATACCGTTGAGTTTGTACTGACGTTTAGAATTTGATTTGTTCTATTTAGAGACCTTTATCCCTGGCACGCATTTTGGTGCAAAGTGGGCCACATGTGGACCCCGCTTTGACTCAAAATTACCGTTTTGCCCCTGTGTCCAAATTGGACGAAAGGGTAGTATTTTCTAGCTATCTCGCTGATTCCGAGAACGTTGGTGATATTTATTTCAGCATCCAAAGACATTTATTCGGAGGCCTTAGTTTATGATCCTGTGTACTTGACGTCTGGACGTAATACTATACAGATCTCTTGCCAGGCAAGTATATCTTGCCATTGTACTGTGATTTACATCTCATATGATGCATGTAATTTATTTCTGTCATTTAGTTCATATATTTTAACTGCTATGTAAACTGTGCGTCCAAGAATAACTTGGGTGCAACGACGGTAGCGTCGTATTCTGTTTTATTATATATATATGCATGTTGACCTAGTTTATGAGACCACCCCATTATCATGAGGCATTCTTATGTTTTATTGGCCATGACACTATTGTCACACGAGTGTGATTCTCATGTAAGACATGGACTTGCGTACTCGGCTGGCCACTGGTACGTATAGGATGTGCGACGGATATGGATAACTGCTGATAGAAATTACATGCTAAAAGACCTGACAGTTATTTAGAGGTTTCATCGTGTCATGGATGTGACATGCTTAGAGCATGGGGTGGGGAGAACAATAAGTAAGGCATTTGGGCTCCTTTGTACTTTCCTTGTGCAACCCGTACGCTCCGTCGAAGATGCGTGGTCATGATGACCACTATATATTATTATTATCAGGAGGCCTCTGGCATTTAAAAGACGACATGCTTTATAGGCCCCTGAATCTCCGAGAGAATCATGCCAATCCCATTTTAGCCACATAGCCCACTTGTTGGAAAGTTGTTCTCAAACTGTATTCACATAGATGGTTAGGCAACCCATTTGATGTTTATTTTTAGTACTTTATTGGCATGCTTCTATGTATCTTGTTATGTCCCTCTGAGGACCTGGTCCCTTTCCAGGTATAGACTTGCAGGATTATCCACAGGAGTACGTACCCGGACCTGACGCTTCATACCAGACTGAGAAGGTCTTACCTTTAGAGTACCTTTAATTCATTGCAGCTGATGGATATTCTAGTTACTATTCCTTTATTGACATTTATCTTATATTGGAGTTTGATCTCTTCTCTCATTTAGTAGTTTTAGTATAGTCGATTGGCAGTGGATTTTCCATTCGACTATCATTCTTTGATACTTCATATTTGAGATTCAGTTATTTATTCCTATTTCTTTATTTATGCTGTGATTGAGATATAGATTGCGTGTGACTTGTGTTGACCGTATATTACCACTTGTGAATTGGATATTCATAATACAGCGTATGTATGTGTTATGGTTTCCATATATTAGATTTGCCATATACATACGGCTGACATACTTACGTATTCCTAGTCCTACGTATTTTGGGACTGGGGCGTGACAACTTTCCACCTTTTTTTGCTTTTCGATCAGTCAAGAGAGCCAATAGCTTTTTTCTCTTATCTAATAGCCACACTCCACTAGATCGCAAGGACCGTACCTCAGGGTGCATTATAAGTCTATTTTCTTTAAACCGACATGTGTAACATGTCTTTTCATAATCTATTTGCCATAGTACTAGTTATTCTTACAGTTCTATCTTTTGTAGTGCGATAATTAAAACATGTAAGCAGTCTTCTATTAAAGCAAACATGGTAACAGTTCTCTATCTCTTGTAACTAAGCATATAGTTCTACTCTTTTTTTTTTGCATATGATAGGAACATATGATCATTCTTTTACTCTTGTTTATTATCATGACAATGGTTCGTTTAATAGTAGTGACAGTGCATCTTAGCATACAACATTCTTTTCTTGACTTAGCATGGTAGGGGTTCTATCATTTGACAAGCAATGCATGTTCTCTTATTAAGCATACATGGTCATATTCTATCATTCTTCTTATGAACATTAATCTTCTTAACAACAAGCAATTAAAAAAAATAGATCCTTTTTAGGCATGAAAGAATCAGAGAATGATGTTTTGCTCAATCACCAAGATCAATCGTCTTCTGTTTCGACAAGGGAACTCTTCGTAAAGTCTTTCTCTCGAGCCAGCAAACCGATATCTTCTGTACATAATGACGTCATAGAACAGGGCACTACAAAACTTAGCCATGTATGCTATAGAAGATTTACCCCTAATATTGTATCATGTAGATTTTTAGTTTATTGGAATCAGGACTTGTTTTAGGCTCCGAAAACCACATTCTCGAGCCGTTTATGTGTTGTTTTATTGCCAGCGGTATACCATAGTATACCATTTCGAAATGACCATAATTGATGTCTTTTTAACCTGTATATTATCGGGCCTATACAATTTTTTATTCTGGATCTTGCTAATTAAGTAGTTGGTATACCACTGGTATACTATAGTATACCATTGGTATACTGCTTTGATACCCAAATTTGATTTTCGTATTTTTTCTGATATTGTCGATTCATTTTTAGTTCATACTTGCATCTTATTGCTTAAACATGTTTTTCTTGTGATTACGAATGATTATATTGATTTATAATGGCGGTATACATATCTAGTGCACGAGGGTACCCCCTATAACACATTGCTTCTCTGTCACATGCTAGAACACCTTTTCACATTCTTGTATTGCCCTATACCGTATTGTACTCGCACATCCAATCCTGCACTACATTGATCCTGTACTAAATCCTATTATGGCTTTTCAAAGCGCATTTATGTATTGATTGTAGAAACGTGGTTTGCTAACCTGTCTTGGGTTATTGAATTATGATTGACAAGCTATTGTCCAGTACTTTCCAGAAGGAAAACTCATGTATAAGAAGGATCCCCAGATGCCCATGGCACATGGTTAGGTGTCATAATGAAATGTTAAGAATGATTCACATAGATGCATTGGAATGTGAGATTTTTTAGATTGCATATAGTCTCGTTATCTCGGCTACTCATGATTTGTAGCTTTCCATAGTGAAGGGCACTTCCAGCATACTGTCGAGTATTACAATGTTGTAATAATCATGTTTCCTGTATAGCCTGGATAGCCTCGACATATGTCACTACCATATTTCTAGGATAGGAATATTCTTGTTATTTTATATATTTATATATTATGTATATTATTTATTTATTTATATATTGTAGATATTAATTACTTGGTTAGTGGACTAGACTACCTATTAGACTTTACATTAGTGGGCCTAACTATACTTGACATGTCATTTGAACCCAACATTTAGACTAGTCATTTTTGGACCCAACTTAAATCACCCCTCTTCATTAATTAGATATTAGATTAAGCTTTCATTAGGAATAGAATCTTCCAATAGTTAGCAAACTCTTCATGACAAACCATATGGGGCATTATGGACATTTTTCTTTAGCCAAACCCTAGAAAAAAGGGCCAGCTGTCATGACCCGCACCCGGATATTCGGACACGAGTACGTGGGTACGTCCAGCCTACGCCACAACATCGACGGTAGAATGCTATCTGGGTCAACTCTAACTAAATAAATATCTTATCAATATATATATGGCACCTATCAATCATCTCAACTCCAAAAGGAGGAACGATATAGTATCTCATAAATGTAACTATACTCAATCACAATGCAAACTAAGAAAGATAGAGCACAGATGGAATAATAAAGAAAATAATCAAGATACAATCCACAAGTCTGAAATAATATACATGCCAAGTCTCATAACAATCTAATACAAGTCTACCAAAATATAAACTAAATCTCCTCAGGCTTCTTGTACTAAGCCCTCTAGTCTACAAGAGTATCTTCTAATGGTATGCCTTCCTGCGGTCCATAGTATGTAGGACACTGATCTATGAGCCAATCATCTGGAAAAATATATCCAGTCGGGATTGGAGCATAGTACATACCTCTGAAAGAAATTTTAAATATATAATCGAGCATATAAAACAAATAATAGAAAAGAATACAAGATAACTAAACAACAGAATAAAATGAAGCTAGAGTGAACAGGTAATGTACTGGAATGAAGAACAAGCAATATGAATATTTGCAATAAAAAGGAATAACTGAAATCTAACTAATGTGCCTTAGAATACAAGTTTATTATGTGATCGGTTTAGGTTGAACACGAATATAATAAG